>JBBPDH010000007.1:9384315-9401976 GCA_037974565.1 Clupeocharax schoutedeni
GGACTCCAGGTCTGTCATGGATTTGAAAAGTGTGATGTCTGACTTCTTCTGCAGTAGCGCTCCTCCTGCTTTACCTGCCAAGTCTAAGAGAACAACCACAGCTCTGAGACCAGGATTGCAACATTAAATCAGCACTATGCTGATTTTGCAAATGTAATAGGGAACAGCTGATGTTTCCATGCTTCATGGCTAAAATGAAAAGTGTTTTGCTGTGCTAAACCATGCAAGAGAATGTACTCAACAACAGTGTTATGTCAGTTGTTACAGTGATATTTTGTGTCTCTTTGAAATGCAATATGCAGAGCGTTGCGCAACATCATATATGTCTGCCTCAGACTCACCACTATGACCCTGGCCTGCAGGTGTATGCCCTTTCACCTTCCTTCGCATCTGCTTTCTCTCTTCATCCCGGATCTTCCGCTCAGCTCCCTGTGGTGCAAATAAGAGCTTTCAGACTATCAGAGCTAGACCTTCTGGCAATAGATATCAAAAACAAACCACCGCAATATCCAAGCAGAATTCCACATGTACATTATTTGGCTGTTCTAAGATAAATGTGGACAGCTTCTAAAATAATGTTAAATGTTTCACTTGTGTAACAGAAATATCCACATGTGTTTTATCTTGTATGTAACATTTCTAGAGTGACTCGTTCAGTCCTGGGGCAGAACCTCTAAGAAAAGGTGGGCAATCTAACAGGGCAGTCCTACAATTTAGCGGATGAAGGTCTGACCAGTGAGAGAGTTTGCTTAGCTATCAAGATTCTAAATTCTGACTGGATCACATTTTTGGTGCATTTTAAGAATTAAAGCCAGATATTTCTAGCCAATACCTAATAATTAAATAAAAACAGCACAGCAGTACTTGCAGCGTTACAACAAACATGATTCTACTACTTTTTTAGTTCCTAGGCCTCATAGGCCTGAGGGTTTATCATCTGTATATAGGATCTGAAGGAGTAACTACTCAGAAAAAATCAAAGGGAATTACATCATGTTTAATACATATACTACGGGTCATAAGCATGATCTTGAAAGAACAGTAATCTTAAATGCTACTGCAAAAGGCACAGTTACGGACATGTCTACCAACCTTGTCACAGAAGACTTTGATTTGGCAGTAAGCTCTGTGAATTGGCCTGTTGCTCCTGTTGTTGTAGCTGTAAGTGTCGATCTGAATCATCAGCGGAAGCCCTTTCACTCCCTTCTGCGAGGAGAAATCAGTGCTCAAGGAGTTCACTGTAATAAACACCTACAAAAATAGAAAAAGGTTTTACTTTAAATAAAATGTTCTTGAGTTGAATGTATGGTTCCAGGTTCTATGGTTCTATGGTTTGGTACAAAACATTTACATTATGTAGTTCATTCACACACCTCATTTACACCAAAGAGCCCTTTGACAGATTTACAAAGATGGTGGTCTATAGAAGGATTAGTGAACTACTGATGTATGTGTTCACTAATGGGAAATGGAAATATTTTCAGCCAAACTTTGACTAGCAACATGACATGTGCATTGGCACAGCATAGGGATGTGGGCCTGTCTGAGGTTTGAATGAGTCATACGCTATTTCTAGGCATTCAGCCCAGGGGATTCTAGCATAAGCAGGCAGTGAAGTTCAAAGGCCCAAAGCAACCTGTATACTAAGTCCACTAAATACTGAATTAGCACTTTCCAATATAGATGTTTTTTTTGGTGGATGGTGGATGAAGCTCCTGGGTTTACTTTCTGCCTGTATCATCCATGCTCTTAACGGTGTTCAAGAAGCTCATTAAAGCTTTAGCAAGGGTGGAAGACACATTTCTTATGGAGAATGATCTGAATTTCTACTGGCAGTTTATTCAAATGCAGTCAAGCAAAGCTTGCGAACTCTTTAGAATGTTCTACATTTCTGCATTAATATGAACTAAACAGAAATCAGATGTTCACACAAATTTTAAAAGCAGAGAGCCCAGTTAAACAAACGAAGGTATACGAATCTGGCTTTCTGTAACTGGTGTGACCCCTTTTTTCAGCAATAACTGTGACTAACCATTTCTGGTAGGTGTTGATGAGTCTTGGAAGTGTTTTAGTTTCTATGTACAGAATATCTTCAATTCTTGATGTGCTGATGGGTTTCCTTACATGAAGTACTTCAGGTCCTTCCTCAAGACCTCTATTGTGTTATGGCCATTGTTTTACCACGTGACCCACTTCCTCGAGATTCAGTTGGCACATAGATGTCCTGACATTTTTCTTTAGGAAAATAATTATGATGGCCCAGATGCAGCAAAACTGGCCCAAATCATGACACTACCGTCACCATGTTTCACAGATGGTATAAGGTTGTTCCGTTGGAATGTAACGTATTCTTTTCTCCAAACAAAACAGTTCTCGCTTAAACCAATAAGTTTCATTTTATTCTCTTCTATGCACAAAACAATTTTTACAAAAGTCTTCTGGTCTTTTTAGCAAATTGTAGAGAGTGAGATGTGTGCTTTTTGGAGAGCAGTGGCTTTTCTTTTTGTTAGAAACTCTATGCTCTATGCTATGTGAGCTGTGAGTAGTAAATTTAACACACCCCAGAGACAGGAGTGGGCTGTGTTTTTGGGTGCCTTGCCCAAGGGCACTTTGGTCACAGATGTCATTAAAAAGAGGTCTTTAGTTGCTTAGATGTTACACGTTGTGTTGTGACTTGCAGACTATTACACCTTGCTAATGGAGTGGAGTTTTTTTGGCGAACCACTCCTGTTGAGTGTAACTACAGTCTTGAATTTCCTCCATTTGTACAAAGTCTGTAGATTAGTAGAGTCCAGAATGTTTAGAGATGGCTTTCTAACCTCCTTCAGCCTGATGAGCATTGACTGCTCATTTTTGACTTCCTTAGAAATATCCTTTGTTTGTGCCATGATACAGTCCCATAAACATATGTTTTGATAGACCCCTAAATAAAACTGGGTGCCCACTCACACCTGATTTTCATCACATTGATTGAAAACACATTACATGAATTTCACCTTGAGATTAATTAATTAAGATTAGGTTCACATACTTTCTCCAGTCACAGATTTGCATTACTGGGTTATTTTCCTCAATAAAAAAACAGCTAAGGATAATATTTTTGTCATATTTGTTTGTCTCATTTGGGTTCTCTTTATCTACTGGTAGGAAAATTTTATGATGACATTTGTCTGAAATGCTCCCAACTGTAAATTGCCTTATGCCAATCTTTCAGGAGACACAAGAAAAACAGCTTTTGAGAAATGAAATGTGGGAAATCTTTTTTGCCTGGAGTGAAAATACTTTCCCACTGACAGGCTTCGCTGCCTTCGTGTCTGTGCCTGTTGCTTTTGTTCAACAAGATGGCTTATGGTGCAATATTGTGAGAACCACTTCTTTTCTCATGGTCACATGGTCACCTTCACCAGGTAACAGTTAGTAAATGACAAACACGCTCAAAACAGCAGAAGTACTTGCCATCTTGTTTTTGTGTGTGTGCATGTGTGTGTCTCTTAATGTTAGGGTTGTCAGTGTTAATAAATGCATGAAAGGGGATTTACTAAACACTACAGCTAAATATGGTCATGATGTCCATTAACATGACCAGTCATTTCTACAACTACTGCAGTAAAAAAAAAAAGAGTTAAATCAGCTGTGAACAAATTTCTTTAAGGGTTTGCTAAAGAGATAGATAAACAAATAAAAAATAAATATGTCATATGTTTGACAAAATAAAACTACCTTTAACTATGTTTAAATTTGTAACAATGTCTTTTTAATGTATGCAACGTCACCTTAGCCTCCTCGTTGATGTCCCAGGTGAAAGAGACAGCATTATAGGCGATTTCCTCAAGATTCCCAATAGTGCTGAAGCTCTCTTTGTAATCAGCTGGGCAGAAAATAGCGGAGATCAGTGATGAAGTGCACAAGCTTCCAACAGAGAACAGCTCACACGTTCAGATGTACCACACAAGTCCAGTTGAGAAAAGGCACGACCAGATTTGAGTCTTATCATTGTAGAATTGCAACAGTAAGTAACTGAGTTAATTAATTTCATTAGATGCTAAATGACTTAACTTGATGGGCATCCAATTATAATTGCCCTTATGACATGAAAACATGATAACATTGTATAAAATAAACATATGGCAGATATTTAGCAGCCAGTCACAAGAATCTTATTTCCTGAGACTGCGTCTATTTTTATGCACTTCTGCCGGCAACTGTTAACACATCTATTCAAATCTTGATCTGTAGCCTAGGGCGCTATGGAAAATCCCTGGATACTGTTATTCAAATCACACATTTAAGCCATATCAGGTACCAGGCCCTCCAAAAAAGGCAACAACGACATCTTGTAGGCCTGCCACCTGCTATTGATGAGACCCCTACAGTGGTCTTAGAGCATCAACCACCACCATCCCCCGCCATCGTGTCCGGACCTAATCCCATTGTCTAACCATTTCCCATCTGTGAGTAAAGGTGACAGATTTCACTGCCCAAAGCATTCTACTACTGTTGCATTTACGGGATACAGTATAGGAAGGGAAGGGGAGGCAGAGGGCTGCTGAATGAGTGAGGAGTTTGAGTGAAAAAAGACACAACAGAGGGACAAAGGGGGTCATCCCTTTTCAATGATACCCCAAGCAGTGAAAAACAAAGACCTGGGTTTCTAAACCCATAGCAAAGAGCTTTTGTCACAGTTATAATAAAACCTAGCTCCAGAATGGTAATCTTATAGAAGGATGTAAAAAACATTTATATTTAACATACTCTTGTATAACAGGTTTTGATTCAAGTCCATTTTGGAACATCTATATTGGCCCATTAGTTGTGAAATGTGTACAATTAATGGCCACCCACAGACACTTACCAATGTCCAGCACTCTCTGTTTAGCAGTGTGCTGACGAGTGTGCCAGTAATTCCAGTGCTTCAGTTGCTCATCCCGGCATTTATCATCACCAAACACCACCATCACCACACTCTGTGAGACACAGACGACCAGGGCTTACATAAAACAACAAGCGCATCATAGAAGCTCTATAATCAAAATTATGAGATACGCCCACTTTAATCAGTCTGTTATACACTGAACCTTTTATAAAACGGGAAAATACAATTGGATCCCCAAACAGCGAATCTAGATTTCTAGTTTCTTTTTTACATCCATCTCCTTTATCACAGTCCACCATCAGAATGGCAGCAGGCAACAGAAGCTTGAGATAGTTGCCATGTCGACAGCAGCAGAACTCACCCGCACTTTGCTGATGGGGAGACGGAGGCCCTTGCCGGCCCCCATATTGCTCAGAGTGATGCCGTAGAACTGCCCTCTGTTCAAATAGATCATCGGGCCCTCGCCCTGTTTCTGCCGCACAGAACGGCTGGCTTCTATACTGTACTGAAATGTATCCCTACATAAGAGAAGATGAACAGGTGTATTAGTGGTCACTCTTGACAGCAGAGACACAATGTTTCTCTAAACAACGTAATACTCACACAGCAGGCTGCTCATACAGGGAGTCTTGGGTGCTTAGAGTAATGGGCACTTTAAAGTTCTGCTAAAAGCAGAGAACATCACATTAGGATTATCAGCCAGGTGTAAAAAAACAAAACAGTAAAAAATGGCTGTGTACAGGAATAATTTTGTTCATTAAAGTGCAGAGACTTTAAAACAAGGGCAGAACATGGTCTCATTGTATACCTAAAATAAGCTTTTCTCTGGTGAAAGAACAGATTACAATACTAGAATCAAGAGGATATGTATATGGAGCATGGTGTATTATTATTTGATCTAGTCTATTTTAATAGTTTGGCCTTTTCTTCTGTCAGATCAGAAAAAACCCTGCATTACTACCTAACAGATAGTGACAGCCCAACTATTATTATTTTAAAAAATTCATTTCTGCTGCCTTACTCTATCCATGTGTATTTCAAACTTTCTGAAGAACCATGTTGTGAACAGATGCTTCAGTTGACCATTAAGCACACATAAGCTCTCACCACATTTTCTGCGGTGTAGGAGTCTTCAAAGGTGCTATCTGGCATGCTTTTCTGCTCATCCTTCATGTAGCGGCTCTGGGTGATGGGCCTGGCCTCGTGAGCGGACTGCTGAAAAGGTGAGCGGTTGTACGAATGTCCGTCTTGCTGGAGGTTAGGAGCAGACACAGCATACTCTGCTTTTACAGTGGCCACCACTCCGCCCTCTGTGGGCAGCATACTGTACAAATCTCGCCTCATCTCTGTGCTGTGGGAGTCTGTGTGAAGGGAGAGGTTGACTGGAAGAGATTTGGCAGCCTGTACACGCTCTTCCATGGACTCCACACCACCATGCCATGCCCTACAAAACAGATTCAGCATTTAAACATAACTTACAGTGAATGACAGTGATCAAACTTGAAGAAAACCCACATAAACAAAATTCTTATCATTCCTAAATGTTCCAGGAGGACTCATAACTTCCATGCTTTCTGTGAATGTTAGAAGCTTCACTGTCTCAGCTTGTAAGTAAGCAAATTTGAGTAAATTTACTGGGTTTTTTTTATTTTTTGGAAGCTGTGGTTACTGGATCACTAACGTAATCAGTGGTGACAATCCTATGCCATACCAGAGTGTTGTTCTGTGTGTTTTGTCAAGTCACATGTTCACCAGTGTACTTTAATATACTTCAGCACACACAACTGCAACATGCAAACTGTACTGCCTACATCACTGTTTTCCGCATGTATGTGTCCATGTGAGAATATGTAATGTACAACAGACCTCTTTTCTTCCTCTAGACCTTTAGCAGTGGGCAGGACTCGTTTTTCTTTTGGAACCTGGGAAGCAAAGCAAGTAACATCACATCATTAACCTACATATGGAGCTCACAACAGCCATTTTGGGCTCTCTAAAGAACCTCTCAGTGTTTTTTGTAAATTAAGTGTATTTAAAATATTTTCATAGTTTAAAGAACCTAGACTTAAGTTAAAGGATTTTGGCAGCATGCTTAATTGGTATAGAACACAAAAACAAGATGGCATCATTTACCAAAATGATTAATTATGGAACTAAATATTTATTGTATTGCATCACTCAAAGAAGCTTTTGTGCTGCTTTTTATTAAAACAGTCTGAATATAGGTGACTGCCATGGACATTTCTTTTCTCCGCCTCACTGATTTATATTTTAAATGTATTTGTAGCCTTTATCATGCCAAGTAGAGAGAAATGTGTAAGAATTATTGTACATGGTAATTGAATATTCTTGTGAAGAAAGGTGCATGAGTGTTTTTGTGCAATACAAGATATTCACCGTACAAAGGCATCAGTGAGAGTTTGCATAGCCTTGGACTGTTTCCAACTGACCTTGTAGTAATCGTAGAGGAGGCCGAGGGCTGCCACACTGTCTTCGTCTCCATTGATGCTCATCATGGCTTTGGTGACTGCAGTCAGAGGGTTCTCTAGGTAGGCCCGCCACGCCTCGTCCTCATTGGTGAAGACCCGGCGAGACGGAAAGGACGTCTCACTGGGGACCACCACCACCAGTCGCTTACTGTGTCACACACAGAACACAGTTTCAACAAATGTGTCTTCCTGTGCTTCGGATGATGTCATGTCTTAACAAGCATTGGCACTGTCACAAGTTACTAGAATAAAAATGTACACACATGATTCAACACAGACTACATAAAACATTTCCATCTTAATGTCAGTATACTGACATTTTACTTAGCTGAATTTACACCAAAAGATAAGCAGATTTTTGTACAGCCAAGTGTGATTATGATTGTGACTAATTGGCCATTTCAGTTGACTAGTGAGCGTCAATGTCTAGTGGGACCCCCCCCCCCCCACTTTACACCATACTGATTAGTGGAAACCTTAATAGATGAGAGACATAAGGATAAGAGTCCCTATTGTTTAAAGTAGTACAGAATTAGAACAGAATTAAATATCACAGTAAATTAGCAGTACAAATAGATAAAAAGTACCAATCTATGAGTAAGAAGCATGCCTAAAGTATATATAGTAAGCCATCATTAATAGATTTTATCCTCAGCAGGACATTTTAACAGTTCAATTTCATGTTCCTGAACCATTTACGATGTAATGAAGAGAAGAAAAAACAGTATCAACAGTATCAAGATATATATTGAATATATTTATCAAATATATTGAAAGAGGAAAACAAGACCTTTAGATGTCAGTAGAAAATAATGCAGAGGATACATTTAAAGGTTAAACAAATTATATTTTGCAGATCTTAAAAACATGTGCTTTTCATCCAGACTTTGCAAAAAAGTTACATTTAACTTCTATTCGACACTTGATTAGACAAAATGTTCCAGCAGTTGACCCTGTTCTCCAGAGCTGATATTTATGCTAAATAAAACTGACACCTCTCTGTGCCTCAGGGCTTTCAAAGCCAACAAAGAGCTGCACCAAGTATCTGCTCTTCCCATAGCTCTCCCTTTACATTACTAGTCCCAGAGTATTATCCCAGTGGATATGGATACTGCCATGTGGAAGTCAAAAGGATGTTAGGGAATCTGGGTTAAAATCTTTAGAGTAGTTCTTGAGTATATAATGGTGGAGTAAGAATACATCAGTGCATCATAAAGGATAATAAATGGGACACATTTTATTTTAGCCCCAAATTCAATGTGTATTCAGAGTACTTCTCATTCATAAAAATCATGAATTGCTCAAAAATTACCCAACCGAATGGTGGTACAATTTGAATCACAATTAAATCATTATATGGTTAGAGAATCATATCCAGGTTTAAATATGGATGATTTCCACCGCAGTCTTTAATAAACACATTTGGTTCAATATAAGGCAGATTAAGAATTCTGAGATTCTGTCATGCTACCATTGTCACCCTATTAATACATTAAGACAGGTTACAGAATTACTTTAAGGCAATAACCCTGTCAGCACAAACAGCAGTGGTAAAGCTGGATATGAACAGGTGTTTTCAACTCACCTTTCCTCTTGAGCCATGAAATCCTGGTATCAGTTAAAAGGCCTTCAGGAGAATTTTTGTGGATTTTTGTTAAATCACTAGTTCACCTCTCACATCTGTATGATGCTAGTGCGCTTTACAGATAAACAAAACAAACACGCGTTCACTCACACCGCTGCATGAGAAACCTAAAGAATGAGTGCAGATCTCAGATGGGAAACACCTTTGCTGGCTCACTGAGGGATATGAAGGTTGGTATGAATGAGCAGCAGTTCGAGAGTAAGTCTTTAGAATTAGACCCACCCCTGACTGTCTGTCAGCACACATGACTCCTCAGGACAAAACTCACTTCCCCGTCTGTCTGTCAGCACTCATCACTCCACCACAGCCAAAAGCCTCCGGTCTATTTATGAGTTACTCTAAAGGTGTGTTTAATACAGGCACATTAATTTTGTTGATTTATCTTCATCCAAGGCACGTTTAATGAAGAACATTTCCTCATTTTCTATAAGTGTGATTAATAGATTAGATACACAGGAAAGTATAAGAAAAAACACAATCAGCCATGGCTCAACTGAAGAAATGGCTTCAGTTAGGAAAGTTGGCACAAATTAAATGCAGAGGACCAACTTGGGGTTAAGGGTCTTGCTCAGGAACCCAGTGGTGCTTAGCCAAAAGCAGGATTTGAAAAGCGTGGTTAAGGTTTTTTTTTTTTTTGCATGTGATTTATCATGATTAATTGCATTGTTATAAGCAAAATTAAATAATTGATTTTAAAGTTGTGTATTACGCACATTTATTTTTAAAGTACAAAAAGTGCAATCATATGATGTGTTAACACTTTAAAACATTTTTGAAACTGAGAGCTACTTCATGGGTACTGAGCCATAAGTAGTGCTACCAGTTTGATACACTAGAACAGAGTTTACCTAAACTGAAAACTGGCAACTGATCTTTTTGCATTGTTTGGGATATGGTTTTAGCCTTTCGAGGGAAGTCAGATTCATGGTGCGCAAGAGTTTAATCATGGATTTGTCAAGCCTCAACAAGAGTGCTGTGATGAAATGAAACTCATGAGCAACATTAATGGCGGAAATAACCAGTGAGAAAGATATAACAGATAAAAATCTCTATCATACAAAATCATTCACACGACATGAGCAAAATTACTTTTTAATTTACGAGTACAAGTAATTTTGCTCAAAATTACATGAGCAAAATTACTTGTACTGCCCTGAAATGCTACTAACTGTTCATACAGTTGTGTTAAGTGCATTGCCATAAAAAGCCTTCACATCCATCTACATGATACATTCAGTATTTAACTATTTTTATGAGTCTTTGTGTGTGTGTGTATATATATATATATATGTGTGTGTGTGTGTGTGTGTGTGTGTGTGTGTGTGTGTGTGCGGTTAAGAAAAGCACACATACATGAACAAAAAAAAAAAAAATAAAATAAAACAATACAATGTGGTTGTACTAAATATATGGCATACTATACATTCAATAAAACATGTTGTGGCAACTTGCTTTCTTGAGACTTTATTTTTGTTTACTGGAACTTTTTTGCTCCAGTAAACTAGAATCAGCGTTCTTGTTCTAGCGAAAAAGAAACAAGACATGCTGGGGCATACCGCATCCAAGAGATGCATTACGGGATCGGTCATGGCTGGAAGTGAGAGCACCGGCTCGGTGCCTCGAGGTCAAGGCTCTTCACCAGCTGTCAAATACAAAAGCCATTTCCCCCCTCAGTTTATTGTTGTTCATGGGACAGTTAAAAATAGGCGTGCCAGTTTAGAGTCAGTGTAGATGGAAACTTGCTTGTGTTTAGACTTTGAAAACAGCTTCTGCTTCTACTTGTCCGACAGGTAACGGCTGCAGCGTGCAGCGAACGTGAGAGTGCTGTGTGTGAAAAACAGGGGGCAGACACCCACGTGGGCAGCACAGGGACTCCACCTGTTTTCTGCTCATTTTACTTGAAAGCTTTGAAGCCACAGAGGAGATGTGTTGCGATGGCCGTTCCATTTCATGTGTGGTGTGTGTGTGTGTTACTCATGTTATCTCGATGAAGTTTAACAGTCCAATACTCAAACGGGTGGCATGTTAAGGTCAAAATAACATTTTCAGTGCAACAGTTTCCTTTTATGCAAATGTTTGCTTCGACTGCTTGCAATCCCAGTGACAGCAATGCTGGGAAAAGGCATGGTGTAATGAACCCAATAAACCATGATGAATCACATGATGTCATGATTTTTCAAAGCATGAGAACCAGCCTGGCTTCTTTAACATCAGGCACCATCCAGGTGTCTATAGAGAGTGTGGGTGTGTTTGGATTCATGCTTTGGTCTCACTGCTGTTTAGAGAAGGCTCTACCGATGCAGAGACGATCAGACCAGTTCTGTGACTGATTTCTGTCAGACTTTGTTATAAGACCTACTGCCAGTTCTCAGTGATCTGCTATCATTCTGTTTATTCCAGATTTGAGTACACAAAGTATCCAGCCCGAATACAGTATCTGGCATAGTATTTGTATTCATCAAATGTCAACTGCATTAAATGCTGTCCTATTGTTTATTTATTGTGCTTTTCATCACACGCCTATTCTTGCACTCTTTGTGTGTTTTGTCCTGTCAGCAGTTATGTTGTCTTGTTCTGTTTTTGTTCTTTGTGTTGCACCACGATCCTGATCCTGAAAGAATGTTGTTTAATTCTACTGTGTACTGCATATATGGCTGAAATGACAATAAACCTACTTAAATAACTAAAGTCTGTAGGATTTTTATTTATACACTAATGCTGTATCAATTTATTGTATCTATTTAATGGGGTGTGACGATGTGTCTCGCGAGAACGTGAAGATATCCTTGCGTTACTAAAAGCTGCGCTTGTGAAGAAAACGGAAATTCAGTTCGCATGAAAGGGCAAAAACCCTCTCTTTCTGTATCTCTCTCTCACGCGCGCTTTCTGTGTCTCTCTTTCTCATACGTGACTCTCCAGGAGCATGCGTCTCTCTATCTTGTTCTGGAGCGCACAGACTTTTACTTACTTAACTAGTTCAGTTTGAAATGAATTATAGTCTAAGTGGTTGTTGGCATTTCAAGTGGGTGAAATCTGGTTAAGAAAAAAAAGCTCAGTTATTACTTGTTTCAACCTTACGTGTCTCACTAACCTCTGGTGACCCAGGATTAATAATTGTCTAAATGTTGGATACTATAAAATATAATGTGGGTTAACTAAACACATTTAAGACTTAGTACTGAAGTGTGCATTTTAGCCATGTGTAAAAGGCTGTTGGGGTACAGAGGACAAAATAATTTATTCACACGGTTACTTGATTAGGGTTTGTCAGATTGAGGCTAAAAGTGAACTGACTGTGGTTCTCCAGGAGCAGGGTGGGGCCCGGTGGCTTCATGGGATTTGCTGGGAGTGCTGACAGCACTATACCGACTTTCTAAACTGCGGAGAGGATCCAGTCATGCAAGAAGGATTAAATTAGGAAATATTCACACAGTGACCCTCTGTCTTTCTGTGGATTTCTGTGTTGAACAGCGATAAAAACCTTTAACTCCACAAATCGTTAGATTAGCTGATCTGAAGAATGACTGATTAATCTGGCAGCATGATGGAACCTTTTTAAAGCACACATGTGAGCGCACAACATGTCCAGAGTCAAATTAGGATTCTTTTTTGGATTATGACTTTGGAGGATCATCTGTGAATTAAAAACTTGAAAAACAAGCAGTGATCAGAATGGCCTAAGCAGAATGCGCACACAGAAAGTACAGTTACCTTAACAAGTTAAAAAAAAAGGCAGAGAACAGAGAAAAGCACGTTTTAACTTGTTGACACCTCTTATGGTGGATTTGTTTAATGTTGAGTAAAAAGCAGATTCCACTATATATCATCTTGAAATTGGGGAGCATTCAAAGCATGTGGGAGTGATCTGGGGTGTGAAATGTCATGCGACATAACCCTTTACATAAAATGTAAGCAAAGGAATGTACTGGCTATGGAATTTGGATTGACTGTTGGCGTTTTTTTGTTGAACAAGACAAACAGAACTAAGAGAGATGTAAAATTTAGGAAAATGTAAGCACACGAACTTTAAATGTCTAGTGTATGCAGTTTTTGAGATATTCAAATGTATCAGTTGAAGCTGTCCCCGTGCAACGGACACATCTCCCTCCGGTTCATGTACAATGTGCTTTCTAAAAGGTATTCATTTGAAACCTGCCCGAACCTATGATATTCTAATGTTCTGACATCTTGTGGTCAACATTGGTATTGCAAAAAAAACCTACTGAAACTCAGAAAAGCTTAGTCACTCTTTTAGGAAAAAAAACACTACACAAATACATGCAACATGGGAAAACATCCTTTTCCAGATTTAATCTTAGCTTTATAGAATAACCAAAACAGATTTCTATACCTCAAGTCGACATAGTCACAAAATACAGGTTACCATACAAAATCTACAAAAATGCAACAATTACAAACTTTTTGTTCGACAAATAACAATTGTACAGTATAAATTTATACAATACTGTTTCTGTATATTTGGCACCTGACCACATGATATAATTATGTGATGCAGAAATGTTATGTCCAATGTTTGAAAAAGAAGGAAAAATATAAATGCATAAAACACAGAATAATCATTGCAGTAGTTGTGATCTTATTTAAACAAGTCTCTTTTTTTTTTACTTTACAAACAGCAGTTTATTAGAAAGAAAACATTCAGATTCGTCCAATTGACCGTATCGCAGTACTGAATTCACTGCACTGAGGCATTCAACAAAATGCAGTGGCATTCAAATCTTACAATAAACAACAGCAGCAACAGAAGGACTCTGGAGCTCCAGGTGCTTAACATGCTCACTGAAAGCAGAGCAGGAGGTGATGGAGGATGGAGTGAACTTGTGGATAGATGAGCATTACTATCGGCAGGTTTGATTTTTTTGCACCCCGAGTAGAGCAAGTGGACTTGTCCAGCTGGTGCTTATTAGAATCAAGTGCACTTGGAGTATTTCAGAGATCGGAAACAAATGTCTTGAAAGGGCAACCTAGGTCCCATCTAAGCTCAAATGTAAAACTGCTTTTGATTTTCCTCTTCATATTTAAAATTTGGATTTTTCCATGTAGATAAGATCTAAGACCTTGTGCTCATTTGCTTAAGGTTGAACTAACTTGGTCATCATCAGAAAGATGAAATCAGATCCCACATGCCTAGACAGAGGAAAACATTAGATACATGTTGAATCTGTGAAAAACATCCCTGACATGGTTAACATCGGTGGAAATACTCATTCTATTCTATCCTATTATAACTATGTTTAGCAAAAATATAATACAAGATCAGTGTCAGGTGGCAGAGTGAGCATCACTCTTGCAGGACCTTGTGTCCAAATGAAAACACTCAACACTGTCATGCTTCAGGAAACTGAACTTCGATGAGTTGTTCTAGATGCTCGTCCAAGATCAACAGGCTACAGGATTAATTCTAGATCACATTTTAGCATTACAGTTAGCTGTACTGCAAGTATAGCACTATTAAAAAAGCAAGAAAAATAAAATGTAAATTTAAAAAATGATCATACACAGAAACACTTTACTCTGTGTGTGTATGTTTGTGTGTGGCAGATCAGTACCTGAATGTACAGAGCAACTAAAATTCACCCTTTCTATCGTAAATATTACAATTTTGGTGTTCACATGCCTTCTGTGACAACGAAACAGAGCATTGAGAAAAGTGTGAGTGAACAGTACCAGGGCACTACCGCCACACACATTCATACACAGACTTGCATGCATACAAATAACACAAATAGTTTCTCTTTCATACACAGTTAAAATTTAACATGCTCCACTAAAGCCACCAAAAAATAAGCAGATGCTGTATTTTTAAAGAGCAATTTGATAAGTTGTGCATGCATATCTGGTGTTTCATGGTTTGGGGGGAAAAAAGGAACAAAAACAAAAAAAACCCTATACAGGCTATTGCAAACTAGAGAAAAATCCTACAATTCTTCATTTAATTGCCTTCTGGCAGAACATCATCTGGAAGCAAATGCTGTGTTTCCAAAGCTGGCTTTAGGGATCCGTCTAAAATGTGTAGTGTCGTACATCACGTACGATTAAGGTGTTGATTAACAGGTTGTCAATATTAGTAACACTGATACACTAATGATAAAAAGGCAAGGTTCTTGAACAGCCATCAGTGTGAGTCACCATGGTTTAAAAACTATCAACTAAATTAAAATAACTAAAAGGTTTAACATGAATCCATAAGGACCCAGAGCAATGACCCATTTCTCCTGAGTTGCTGATCAATATTAATTTAACAAGTCAGACATCCCCCCCAGACCCCCCACGTAAAAAAAAAAAAAAAAAGAATCCCCAATCTCTTGGGGTAGTCAGATATGTTAACTGGCATTATAATTTTATAAGTATAGTTTGACCTATAAAAACCACACAAGCTATGTCTCTTACTTTTTGTGTGGTGGTAGAAAATTTGCTTGAAATATAAGAATTAGATTAGATTTGACATCTGGTTAGTCGAGTACAGCTGTGTTTTTAATCCTAGCATGAAGGGTGATCATTTATCGCTGTACAAATATCTAGTTGCTATAAATTATGTTGGACAGTGATCAGCAACACATTTCCAAAATTAAGCCAAACAGACAGTCTCTTAAAGTAGACCTCACTAGCTCTTACGCCACAATGCCTTGCGTCTCCTGCAAAACACGATTACACTCATGAATGATATGTTTTCCCCTCAAGAAAATGCAAGCCCAACCCTGCATGAACAAAACATAAGAAGCATATTATATGCAAACAGGTGGTTTCGGCTGCAGTTCCCAGCACTGAGACGTGCTCTCATTACCATCACTCTGCCTCTCACTGGACCTTAATCCAGATCAGAGGGAAATCCCTATAGAGACCCACATATAGTGTGTGTGTGTGTGAGGGAGGGAAGGGGGAGAGAGAGAGAGAGAGAGAGAGAGAGAGAGGTGTGTGTGAGAGAGAGAGGGAGTAAGAAAGCGGATGGGGGGTGTCCTATATCTGCTATATCTGGTCAAGCTCAGTCTGATGTGACGCAGACCCTTATAAATTGACCCTCCATCTTGTCCCTGTGTCAGAGCGGAGGGAGTTACTGTGCATCAAAAACGGAAATAAAAACCATAAATAAATAAAATGGAGGAGGAGAAAGAGGTGGAGACTGATCTCAGAACTGTCCTGCGCTGCTGGGGTCACACTGCAGCAGACGTACGATGGATGGGTCACTCTTCGCCCCCTTAATGAACTCCTCTAGGGACAATTTACCTAAAGAACAACAGTAAATATGTTCAACAATACATCGTCTTGGGAAAGTAGAAAGGTAAAAGGAAAAACACCAAAAAAACTGCTGTGGGCTGTAATGGCCAGCAGATGTCAGTGAGTTTTCGTCTTCTGCTAAATGTGGACACTGTACATGCATGAAGCAGATCGGCCATATGAACAGTTTACATTCACTCACACAGAGAAACAGAAGTGCACTGATAAATCACCCTCTCTGTCTCTCGTGACTCTGATCATGAGTGCTGAAAAGCCAGCACAGTTCACTGACCAGAGAATCACTCCACTCTCCGTTTTTTTCCACTGCTCCATCTCGTTTCTCCTTTCCTGAAGTGCATAACCTAATATTAAGTGGGTTGGCTAATGCAGTTCTCAGCCCACTCATTTCAAGGCTTTTTGTTTTATACTGCATTTATGCCCATTAATCATTAAAGTATGCACATACAATGATAAACAGCTACTGCAGTGAAATAGGAAAGTGTTCAGAATAACGATGTGTAGCTCTTACCATCTCGGTTGGTATCCATCTGCCTAAAGATCTTCTCTGTTCTTTTCTCTGGTGTGGACTCATCCTCTGGCATCTTCATTACTGAAGACACCATTTTATAAATAGCCTGTAACGGATTGAAGAAACATCAGGATTATCCATTTGTCAGGCGATCATGCAACCAAAAATAAATAACTCAGTTGACACATTGGCATCTATAAAGCTGCATGCTGGTCAGGCAACATTTTAATTATGTCTTGGTTCAGCACAGAACTGGAAAGACATAGAGTGCAACAGGCTTAATGTTTAATACCTGTTAAGTATACCTAGAATTATTAAAATTACTTTTTAATTTTTGAAATTCGCTCATTTCAGTGTAGCTGAGTAGTAAACTCAGCTAACCCAATCACAGTTTTCCATTGAAACTATTTGCTTAGGACAGCATGATAGACTGAGGGAAGACTGAATGTTTGAGTGCATGCAAAGACACACATCCTCCCCATTCTCAAATGTGGCTTTACTGTCCACCAGGGTGAAACATTCACCCAGGAAACTGTAGCTAACACACTTGTAATCGTCTGCATATTGTTAAAATAAGCAAGAAATCATTTCCTTCAATGCATGAAAACATGCCTCTTGGACGACTTCAAAGAGCTAAAATATAGTGAAGGTGTGAATAAGACTCTTGGCAGTAGGCATATGTGAGGAGCTTGGCTGTCGGGAAGCAGGAGCGTGCAAACACAGCCAGTGTCACGGTGCAGCGACATGGCCAGGCAAAGGACAGACAGATGAGCTGCAAAGAACACTAATATAGGGGGACAGGAAGGAATGCTCGCACACACACGCACACGCACACACACACACACACACACACACACACACACACACACACACACACACACACACACAC
>JBBPDH010000007.1:9418548-9429268 GCA_037974565.1 Clupeocharax schoutedeni
ACACACACACACACACACACACACACACACACACACACACACACACACACACACACACACACACACACACACTTAATTGTGCAGTTGAGCAGCAGTAACCTCAGCCGTATTCCATGGTGCACTCCTTCAGTCTGCCAATGTTGCACAGCTGGCAGGGCCATGTCACCAACACTTGCAGGCTCACATTGAAGCACAGGCTTACGACCCCATGTTGAGACAGGCTTTACTGGCCTTTGACCTCCTCTAAGTGGGCCATTGAGAATGCAACAATGGGGACGCCCACACAGCTGCCACTGCAAACCATCACTGATGGCTCAGCATTGCCTCACAGCTCCAGATACAAGACTTGGACTCTGGAAAAATAAAAGCCTTTGATTCAATCTTGGTCTTCAGCTGAGACTTACATCCTTAGCCATGCCACAAACATTTACATGAGCATAAATTTGCGATTGTGAACGGCTCTGACAAATGATCATACTGAACAGTCCAGTAATGCCAAGTCGCCAGTTGAATTGCTAGCTTGCCTGACAATTATTTGATTCAACAAATAGTGTCCAAAGTTCTTCTACCTTCCATTCCCAAATCTAAACTTCAAGGGTTTGTTTCCACTTCTTGAGCCAGCACTGTAATAACTACACTGTAAATTACAGCCCAGAACTAACAAACGTCAGGAATTAGCGTCATGCAGTGACTTTACTTGCAAGATGCTTCTCTAAGCTACAAGATGGACTTTGTGATGAGACAGTCATGATAATTCTTCACTGTGGAGTAAGGGCAGCACTTATCCAGTCACTTATGCTTATAAGAAGAAGAGCACAAAGACCATCCATAAAACTATGAGTGCACATATGCCTCTAACTCAATCTGGGCAAATGGTGCAGTAATGAAACTAAAAAATAAAACTTTAAAAAATAAATAAATAGCTGCTATTTTAGTCGGATTCTTGTTAAGATGGTTGGAAGAGAAACTGGCTCCTGAGCCAGGTCATAAATTTGACTATATAAACTAAATTCCACACACATTTCCAATTAAAATGGGGCTCATAGAAGGTGGGAGTTAACACAGGCAGTCTATCAAACCATGCCTTCAAACACAAAATAAAAGTGCTAAACAACCTCCAAATAATGACGAACTGTTACGTTAAAAAACTCCATCTTTCACAATACCATGATTTCATAACCTCAATCTTCCCCTCACTGCATACATGTGTGTATTACATTTCACCCATTTATTCACACCTCTCGAATGTGGCAGGTTCAACTACGAGTCCCATTTACTTTTTGATTAATGTTTGTACACGCAGTAAATAAAGACTGTGGGTCATTTGTATTATGCTCTAAAAAAAAAACAAATAAATGACAGAAAGATGCAAAGACTTACCATTAAATGTTTCTGTTTGGACATTTATAAACTCATGATTTGTTCAGTGCAAATCTTAATAACTGATCCATTTGATTACCTCCATGCCTAAACATTCAGTAAGACAGATGTGAGGGAAACAAATGGTTTCATCTTAGGGTCACTTTCACTTTTTGTTTGAGTGATTCTGCATCTGAGTATCGATGCTTTAGCACAAACATACACATTCTAAGGCTGTAATAACAGACAAGGCTGATAACACACAATAGCAGTGGTTGCTGTGAGGCTAATCTCCTCCCACATGTGTGGGCTGTGTTGATGGAGCTGCCAGCACTGTCTCTTATCCTGACTGCCAACAGGCCTCCAATGAGTGAGTGTGCATGTGCATGTGCGAGGGGGCACTGTCAACAGGCCTTCTGCGTGTGTTTGAGACACACACACAAACACACACACGTGTGTGTATTGACACTGGCTATAGCCATGGCAAACTGAGGCAAGCTCACTTCAACCGCCCACACAGATCCAGCTGAGGGGTAGTGTTCATCAGGTACCTTACGGTAATGCTTTCACTACCTATTAATCGGTTTAGAAAACTGACAGTTCTGCTTCTAAGACTGGGTTAACTGAGGCACATTTGAAGCTGCTGTGAAACAGTATGCACATATGACCAAGTTAATGACCAAGTTATAAAAAACCTTTTGTTGCTAGGAGATCTTAAAATATCACTACTGCTTGATGGAGGAACTGTTTGTGATCTTCACTAAGAATAAATGTAATGATTTGTGCATGTTGTGTTGTGCACCATGCCTAACAACAATGTTGGCTTTTTGTGGCTTATTGATTTATTTTGGCATAATTGTGCACATAAACAATGCTAAAAAGGATTGTACAGCAGCTACAGTCAGCTGGCAAGATGAACTGAAGCCCATTCTGGCAATCATTGCAAGCGCATCTGTGCAAACAGGCGTACAAAACGATGTGGGGACACACTTAAAGAGCTCTGCTACAAGAACATGGCTTTAACAGATGAGGAGTGGGAGAGAGGAAAGAGCTGAAGATGTGGGAGGAGAGATGGAATTGGAAGAGCTGTGGGAAAAGAAGAAAGCTGGAAGGTTTAAAGAGAGTTCAGGTCAGCGTCATTTTCTCTCTCCATCTTTGCTTGCCACACTGTGCAATCTTCATGGTGCTTCCTGGTGCTTAACTACATTCAAGTGTGACATTATTAAGACTAAGATTAACACATATGAATGCTCACTCTCCTTTGTACACCTCCTAATCCAGCCCCTCACATCCCCTCGCATGCATTAAATCCCACAGACACACACTGCAAGGTCTCGATGTCTTAGCATCAACATTAGCAAACATACCAGCACAGCCCTCTAGGGAAAGTATTGCCCTCATATCCTGTCTATACTTCAAACACATCAGTGTGGGGGTGGCGGAAGTCAGAAAGGAGGAGGAAAAAAAATGGATGAGACCAAGTGTGTGAAAGAAACTGAAGGTTTGAAAGAGAAGAAGAAGAAGAAAACAGAAAGGGTCAGTGCAGTAGACAAGCAGGGAGGGTTTAGAGGCAATCGGTGACTGAATGAAGACTGTGTGTCTGTGTGACTGAGAGATACAGATATGTATTTAGATAGAAGCTGAATCATATCT
Organism: Clupeocharax schoutedeni; assembly: GCA_037974565.1. Taxonomy (NCBI): domain Eukaryota; kingdom Metazoa; phylum Chordata; class Actinopteri; order Characiformes; family Alestidae; genus Clupeocharax; species Clupeocharax schoutedeni. Next base: position 9,421,561 of record JBBPDH010000007.1, read on the forward strand.
CTTCCATTGCAATAAACAAATCCAAAAAGGTATGCAAGACAAAGAGGATTAAAAAGCTGGGTTCAAAAGCACCTGTTGCAATTAATCATGAAAACCCTCAGGCATTACAACAGGAGAGGAATACACATACCTCTTCTTTTTTGGCAAAAGAAGTCCTTAACAGTCCATAACCTGGTAGTTTCCGCACTGAGTCACAAACAATGGCAGCAACAGGCAGCAAAATGAAACCAGTACAATTGAGCAAGCAACAAGCGTCTGAGCTCAGCCTTGTCAACTCAATAACTCAAAGATTCTTCTAAGCTCAGAGCAGCCAAACGGAAAACCAAACTCAGACCGAGATCCTCCCTCTTTGACGTCAGCGTCAAGTCACATGATGACATGAAAAGCAGAAGTGAGACTCCGTTGCTCTGGCAACAGGCACACGGCTATGCAGTGATTTCAATTGGTCATCTATCAGAGGCTGAGAGAGAGAGAGAGAGAATAAAAAAAAAGAGACTGAACGATTTTAAATGTAAAACACTGATCACTCTAGCACTCAACTGAGCACCTTTTCATTCCAATGTTGAAACAACTAAAAATCATGCTGTGCCAGACAACCAGGAAAGTTGTTTTTGACATGCAGTAATACAAAGCTGAGAAAAATTATGTTGACAAGCAGAGCTACTAAAATATGTATTTAGAAACCAGACACTAGAACAAAAATAATTTAAACACTCTGAATGATGTTTCTGCACAATAAATAAATCGCTATAATTTCTAATTTTGTCCCATCCAGTGTGCTGATCCCAGCCATATGCTGTGGCTACTGGTGTTGAAGAACAACAGGTCTTACAGAGGTCAGCTATGCTCTTTGGATTCCACCACAATGGACAGGAGGCCCATCAGACTCTCAGGGTCACCATTTCAGGGTTAATTGTCCTTGTGGCCCTCAGAGCGTGGAAACCTTGCTTCTACACAAGGGGCCTAATCTGAATACCATCTGGAGCCCTGTTGAATAGAACGGACAAGAGAATGAGAGAAAGCAGGGGTGCTTGAGGAGCAAGGGCAGAAATAAGCTCTACAGGGCAGAGCAGCGGCACGGACTGAGGGGGGAGCAAACCCCACAGAGTTGAGTCTCAAAGAAATAAAACTGGGGGCGGAGGTTTAAAAAAAAAAAAAGACGGATGTTTGTTTAAGCCCATACTTGGTCAAATTAGTCAAAGAGCGAATGGGAAAACAAAACTCTTGAGTGCTTGAGCAGAGGACAACTGTAGCAGACTCAATTACAAGATGGTGAGTGTGAATTATTTACACTGAGAGCATAGTCTAAGGATTAAAATGGATCTGCCACAAGGAGGACAGGGAATTCCTGAACGGGCACAAATACACAAGTGCATGCAGTTTAATAAGCAAAGGTTAAAAGCAGTGTGGTCTCTCAAGATCTTTCACTCAGCACAAGGAAGAAGAGACAGATCCATATTTTTAAATCAGAGTATTTTTGCATAGAAATAACTGTTAAACTTATACACAATATGAACAAATAAGTAAAAATATTGATCAATAAAACAGGGCCAAGAAATTGCTGTGTCTACAATATAAACATATTCTGCAGCTGTGTATACGACATACCTGCTGTTATCACACAGCAACTATGTAAGCAACGATGTTCACACACTTTATCTACATACTCTTGTCTATCAGAGGACTTGTCTTTCATCACTACTTCTGGTTTAGCACAACAAGACCAACAATATTTATGACCGCAGACAAGGGGACAGCATTCCTGTATATCATGTGAATATGGCAGAAACAGATGGCAAAAGTTGCTGTTAAGTTTGATATACTGCCCCTACCATTTACATCTTACGCACCACATCACTTTTGGAGTAGGCACGCAGGATATTTGTCATCTCCCTATGCTTGATACTGATAGGTTTGTTGGTATTGGCTTGTGTCAATTCGGTGGGTAGTCATTTCCATTTGAACAGAGAAAAATGAATGAACAAAAAGCATTTTGCTGCCGTTATACTATTAAAAAAGTTTTGGTATACTGATGTATTTTTTTCAAGTAAATAAACTAAAAACACTGTCTCCGGCTCTCCAGCTCTGTTTTAAAAGTCAAAACCATCCAAAAAAACCAAAACAAAACAAAAAAACCCCATAAAAATCTGAAACCAATCCAGATCAAATTTTGTTTCTTTGGTCTGGACCAAGGAACCTTTCACACATTCTGTTTTGGTTTGGCTGAGACCAAACGAGGTACGTAAGAAACCATGTTAAGATGTCATAATGCAAATGTTCTATAAAAGCCTTAAGACCATATTCATTACAATCAACATGCAAAAATTATGCTTTTAGTTTTATGTCTTTCAATAATTTTCCTGCCAATCAATACCCACAAACTGCTGCCAAAACCATAACAGTGTCTCACTCTAAGCCAGTTTCATGTTAAAAGGTCTATCAAGAAACAGACAGGCTGTCATCCAACAAGCAGTTTAGAATACGCCAGCACTGAAAGGAAGGGTCATCTGACTCACTTAAGGTCTCTCCTTCACTGATGCTTCAGCAACTTAACCAAGAGAAGCGTCAAGGACAGATGAATTTGCAATCATCCCTTACTACAATTGGAGCCAAGACCTCAAATCTGAAAGTCAGTCTGAAAAGGTAGAGGGAGATAGGTGCTTATGTTTTGCAAAAGCTGTGATAAACAACTTGTGTTCCTCCCCTTTCTAGACTGTGTTCAGAAACCTGACACTTTCAGCAAACTAACGCATGGTTAATGGTACTGTACAACGTAAAAAAACTCAAATGCATTTATAGTGCCTGCATATTAAACTCTTTTATGTGTTTCCATTTGGCACTGAACAAAATGACAAAATTGCTTTCAGAAATTCTAATACACCGCCAATGCAGTGACACTATATTTGCCAAGATCAATATCTAAATCATGCATCAATCATTATTGACTGCATAAATAACACTGTTCAAACACTGTTCCAGGATACAGAGTAAGCACTTAAAAGCAGGCACATATCACCTCAGGCTGGATCCACAAGCATCACAAGTATTGACATGCTTGAAACACTTGGGTTCAGAGTCCTGTACGGGTCCACTTTTAGAGACATGCACCCACCCCTATCCGCACGGTACAGCACCACAACCACCCATTCACCCGTGATTACATAAAAATTAAATCCGACCCACCCTTTCCAACCGTTACCTGCTGTACCCGTGATGAATTACACACAAATTAAAAGCGCACAGCAGGCCTTTGCGTGTGGAGTAAGTGGCCGGTTGGCCATTTTTCTGTGTTTTTGGGGAACATTAGAGGGTGTTAGATGTTGCTATATAGTATTAGAGATTATTTATGGTGTGTGCGTTAGTTGTGTTAAATAGTGAGTGTAAGTCCTTCTCACCAGTCACCCTCCTCCTGAGCTTTACCTCCGTTGTTGGACTTGTGGGGAAGTACCTGGGTATGCCTATGGGGGCACTGTACTTTCTGAAGTATAAGGCCTGTTTCGAAACTGAGAATAAATAGAGATTTGACTCGAAGAGCAGTCTGTCTTCGCATTATATCCCTCTCACGCTCGCCAACGATATGGTTTGACTTGCGTCCACAAATCCAGCAGAAGAAAAATCTCTCCCACTGGAGAGAAGTGAACAAACAGTAATAACAATGTCAAATACATATGTATATGTTACTTTCACAGGCTACGATAATGTTGATCTGCTACCCGCCCTTATGTAATGACTGTCCCGCCTGAATACCCGCCCGTAAAATTCCAGAACATTAAAATCCGCCCGGTTCAGCAATTTTCTGCCGGTACCCGACCCGGTCTGAGTAGGCAATTAAACTTTTGTCAGGTTCTGAGGCTTGTGGTTCTTTTTGGCTATATTTAATATTCCAAACATACAAGCACCTAAAAGGCCACACATGCTGACAGTGTCAAATAATGTTTGGTTATGACAGCTATGCACACATGGCCTTTTAAACCATTAACAGTGACATAGAATGACAACTGTTGTTGTTCCAACAGAGTAGGGCGGGTTGCACGCTGCACCAGAAGCATGCTGTACCTGTCATGCTGCACATTTCTATGAGGAATGACCAAGCACCCCAAGGTATCTCCTACATCTTCAGAGCAGCAGTGGCTGCAATGGCTCAGGGGCTGTCTCAACACAACATTTAGGAGCAGATTCATATAGTTATTTTATGTGAACCAGGTCTAGTACAGTGAACTTGAAAAGGAACTAGCTGAAAAGGACTTTCTGTCTTCAAAAGTCATTCGCCAAGTTTAAATGTGCATTTTTGATTTATTAGTAACACTGATCTGTTTTGTTGGGCCATGTTCAAATTATAATTACTTTCCCTGAATACTGTATTTTATTAAACAGAGTTTCATGATACGGCATATTCTATAGTTTGATTTTGTAAAATGAAAAAGTAACTTGAGGTCATGTGTTCACCAGGGTTTAACTCCATGTTGAGTCATGTCAACCTTTAACCACAATGAAATCCCTACCACAAGATTATTGCTTTAGTAGGTTAGCACCACTGTCTACTCCTGAGATAGCACAAACCCATAACCAGCCATTCTCCATAGTTGTCTGTATTTACCTGCAAAATACATGGTGTTTAAAGACCACAGGAGGCACAGGAGAGTTTGGTTGAGATGTTCACACAAACACACACAAACCATGAAATGCAAAATGGTCCAAGTGTGAAAACACCTGAAGAAATTTCTTTATGACATGGCTATCTGGAAATGCTGTATACCTGCTTAATTAGTACAGTATCTGCTTATTATAGGTTTGTGAGATCATTGCAGAGAGCTTGGCAGCACTACAATTTTATTTATGACTGGAAATAGCTGACTGACACTGTGCTCATGTCTGAATACATTGCTGAAACCCTTGGTGGCTTACCAGCCCAAGACAGGGAGAACTTCAATGATTATTAAATTCTGCTGGGACTTAAATGATGGTAAAAAAAAAAAGGCTGGTAAAATCTTTTCCACACAGGCCACAGTGGATGGCAAAGGCAAGACACCAGTAAGCATAAATACCGAAAATAATGCAAAGTGAAGTCACAGTATACTCAGATGCAACATGATGCTTTGCTAAGTGAGTGAAGAAAAGCTATTGGCTGGAATTCTGACAAAGATGTCATCAGTACCAGTGAAAGCTACATCCCAGAGCCTCCATTAGATGCTTATTTAGGGCTATTCTAATCCAGGACTGAATATTATGTGAGCAGGGGAGGATTCCTGGTCCCTATATGGAATGATGGCGGTTAGTTTGCAGCACAGCAATTGATAGCACTGGGGTGTGTAATGCTAAGGAAGAGTGGCCTGCAACAAGGGCATCTACACCCAGGAGGAAATGTGGATGCTCTCATACACTTGTGTGAGTGGCGAGTGTGTGTGAGTGGTCAGGGTCGGAGTCTCTCAGAGCATGGGAATCTCCCCCTCCCTTAGCCCGGCAAGAACCAGTGAGTCATGGGAAACAGAGCAAGCGCTAAAGCTAGAGCTTTGCTCTAGAGTCATAGGGCAGGTCAAACGGCACCACAAAATGGAAAATAAATTGGTCTAATGGAGCATGCCACATGTTATCCACTTTCAGTCCACTCTGACTGCAAGTTATATACTTTGCATGCTGACACACTGTCAAAGAACAGTGAAGAACAAAGGTTATGAAGGACGTCTGATGGACAAGTATAATGAAAAGCAGGACATTATTACACAGCATAGTGTGGGAAGAAGCTATTACAAACATTTATGCTGAAGGAGAACAAACTAAACAAACAAACACAAACAAACCCACACTCAGTACTCACAGAAAGAGCTGGCAGAACTTCCTCAATCTTCCCCACTGTTCTGAGAGAAATGCCCCGAACCAGTCAATCTGCAGAAAATACCATCAGTCTGTTAGTTAGGGACTCCAACTCTATTTTAACCCTCTGGCCCGAATGATTTTTCCCATACATTCAGCTTGTTGTAGTTTTAATTGGTTTCAATTGGCCAAAAGTGGCTATGATGGAGTCAAGTGTTACAATTGGATTTATGGAGTATATCATTAATATATTTAATTAGATAAAAATTAAAAGATCTGAGAAAAAGAAAAAAACCCTCCAGACCCTTTAACACAGCTAAACTGGTCAAAAGAAAAGCGAGTGAACTGGACACAAAAGGCACACAACAGGACCAGTGGATTAAGTCTTTGGTCTTACCAGAGGATGGCCTCTGGTACTATGGTAAACAAAAGACTACCTGAAATTGAATTGTACCATCACAAATTCAAAAACATAGGCTAGCAATAGGTTTACTACGTATATGTTTACACATTATTGGGGAAATCTAAACTGCATTGCAAGCAACTCTTATACCTACACCTAAGGAGCTACATTAAAAGATTATTTGCTAACGAAAAAAACATGCCTTTCAAGGATATAAACAAAGGCTATGGTCTTCCTCATACTTCATGATTAGCAAGATGGCAAACCCTACATTTATTTATGGACTAATATTTACAGAAAGCCTGAAACTGAAAAAATGCCCCCAGCCGCAACATTCAAAAATTTGAAAATGAACACACAAACAGCACAAATAGGGTGGCCATAAAGTTAACCCTTCAGTTTGAGGTATAACATGGCACGGAAAGAGTTTTACTGGATGCTGTAAAAATACCTCACTTACAGAAGGACCACTGCAAAGATAAACCCTGAGCTCTGAGCTGTGATTAAAAATAGCCTGGTAAATGTGTACATAAATGTACATTAGCGATTATACCTACATAATCTGGTAGACTTGTGGAGGCTCGCATGCAATATAAATGCAGTGCATGTACCAAAAACCACTTAAGGCATTAGACAAATTTACAGGCAAGATTACATTTTTCTTTTTAATTTAATCAACTATCCCACAATATCACACCTGTCTCTGGATCCAACGATAGCAGTAAGTTGTACAATAATGTACGTAATGCTGAAGCAAAAATATAAATAGATAAAGCAAATAGACAAATTAGTACATGGAGGAGTTTTTCTATTTCTAATTAGCAAACAGGGAAAACAGGGTTTGGCAGAAGCCCTGGTATATATCTGAGACCAGTGTGCCAGTACATGGCATTATCACCTTACCATGTGACTACATTATGAAAGCAGAAGCAGACATTCCAGGCACCTTACAGGCATTACATAGAGTCCATCTATTAATTTTTTGTTGAGATATCAACTAAACCAGTCCGTTTTGTTTATACCCAATGGAAAACAGGAAAACTAAACATGACACACCCTGGAACAAACAATTAGCAAGGGTAAAAAAAATGTCTTAAAAAACTACAGTACTTCATTGTTTAGTATACCTCTATATCTTGAGTTATTTCACTACAACTCGCAAACATACTATGTGTTTAGTAAAATGCGGTGTAAAGTGTGAGCATCTTTTAGAAACCAGACCCTGTGTTTACTGACTTGTTATAACAAACTAATGGAAAATTTCTTCGTAGCATATAATATTAACCCTTTTGTGCAGAAGCGCCCTCTAGCGGGCCCGCGGAAATGTAAACTTTGCTAGTTAACTATTCCTCCAATTATGAACATAGAGCCAAAACAACTGACTAGTCATCTTAACTAACATGTCAACTATGTGCACATGTAATGTGGGTAACTTTAATGCAGTAGTTACCAAGAACGAGCTATATTGAGCTAGCTTAGCAGTTTGCTAATATT
>JBBPDH010000007.1:9441070-9453146 GCA_037974565.1 Clupeocharax schoutedeni
TGGGGACCACTGCTTTAATTCAGGTTATTTAAAGCTACGTTTTTGTCTTAAGACAGAGCTTCTTTCAGGTTTGAAGACGTTATGCATTTTCTATTCAAAAGTAAGTTTTTTAAAGATCTCACAGCTTTTAAAAGTGTGAAAGAGTTGAGAAAAAAATAAACAAAGCCTTCTTTGTAAAATTGATGACTGAGTTCATTATATATTATATATTAGGTTTACCTAGAATTGCAATTAATCGTGATTAATCACAATTAATTTTTTCCAGCTTTGCGATTAACTAGTTAATTTTAATTAATCGCTTTACAGCCCTAATATATATATAAGCGATGCCATTAATTCTGGAGTCGACTGTATCTGGTGGAGCTAGTTGCACATCACTGCATTGTGCATCATCGCTAAATAATTAATAATTCACTGTTGCATGTTAAAGTTAGTTTACAATAAATAAAGCAGTACATGATATGCATTTTTGCATATGAGAGAGTTAGATTCTGCTTAGGCTCCCCAGCACTTCAGGGGGTGCCAATCATCACCCACACAAACAGACAGTCACAGTAAGTCATCAAAGGCATTATTCTTTAAGAGGTAAAAAATAGCCAGTTATGCAAGGTGTACATTTTAGACTGAAATGCAGACTCTTTATGAACACTATAGTACAAAGTATTTAAAAGTATTTACTATTATGTCACAGATTTCCAGTATACATTTCTAAGTATGTCAGCAATAAATAAAGACTGATAAACAAAACAGAACATAATTAGGCCAGTTAAACTGGATTAGGTGCAATGCAGTGCATGAAAAATTGAATAACTAATTTGTACTCTTTTTACCTGTAGTTTTAAAAGCACACTTACCAGGCATTAGAAAAAAGTACTTACATTGGGCATCATGATGTATGTAATCTTTAGTATGCTTGTGAAGCCTTTACAATTTGCTATATTTTTACATGAATATGACCTAGAACATCTTCAGGTTTTGTCCTAAAAGTTGACCCCAAAGAAAATCCATTTAAATGGCAAAAAATATTATAGAGTGTGTGGTATGATTCAATTCAATTAGCTGTTTGTACTTCGTTACAAGGTTTGTCATCTCGTCATACCAGTTTGTGACAAATAAGGACAAGATCTTTCTTGAGAATCATCACAAACTGGACAAATGTTTATAACTCAGGACGCAGGTTGAGTAACATGACAATTCATACTCGGATATCGCTGGAATTTCTCACTTTCAAGATTGTATGACAGCTGGACCGAAGTAACAAACGCAATAACTGTCCAGTTATGCAAGAACCAATCCTCTAATGATGAAGCAGCTCCTACTGAGTCTAGGAGCAGTTAAACATGCTGAATGGTTTGTCTTTAAATAATCATTTTCATCCTCATCCTCTGGGTGGATTTTAGGGATAGCGTTGAAAACATTTCTGGGCTAAAACTGCAATTGAAACACTCATATATAACATATTTAGTGTTTGAAAAAAAAGTTACATGTTCTACCCACTAGTAAATCTTGATCCTTTATGTATTATTACCCGACTTATATATGCGAAAGAAAGTGAAAAAGTAAGTGAAAAGACTGTACAATCGGAGAAAATCCCTATGATATTGCGTCATAAGGACAGTCGACTGAGAGGAGAAATCAAACATGATAGTCTGTATTTAACTGTACTGTCATCATCCTCACATGCTCTTACTGGTTCAGCTTCAGTAGTTATAGAAAGTGACAGAAGAACCTCAAGCTTAGTTAATGTGCCAGCATCCCTCATGGCAGATAATGTGTGTTAACGCTGCGCTGCCAAACGATAGACAACAAGGGGAGAGATCTGGCACATAAACATACAACTGTGTGTTACTGCTAGGTTTCCATCAGTGTCACTAATATCCATCTGCTCTAGACTGCCTGGGATTTGTGAAGGGTGGGCTTGAAAGGAGGTCCTTCTATCCTTTCTCCACAATTCTGCATACATATCAGAAATGTACTTCTCTCACATAATGAGTGCAATATCGAATTTCAGTAGGAACCCAAATATAAAGAGCCTATTTTTATAGCATGATTCAATTTCTTAGATCAGATTAGATCCGTTATCAGATTTTTAAAAAAATCAAAGGGACCTGGTTTTCAGCTCAGTAGTCAGGTATGTACTGTAACCTTACTCCAGTGTTCTATCAGAGAATGTGTGGTAATAAAGCTGGATAAAACAGGTTTTCCAGAAAACCGCAAACACTTATTGCTTATTGTAACTACAGCAACGAAACTACAATATATGATCGTACAATTTTGGAGCCAAGATCCCAATAAAAAATTGACCAGTAAAGAAGGATTCCATGATTCCACAAAAACAAAAAAAAAAGTTTAAATTTTAAGTTACGTGCAATGTTTTGGTGAGTGTACTGGTAAGCTGCTAAGCAACAGTAAAAGTGCATGTGGTGTACTCAGAAGGAATCTGATTACTGAGTTCTTTCATTATCAGCTTACTGAAGTGTTTATAAGCGTGCTAAATGGATCAGTGCCAAAACCTGATTATCTGATTGTTAAGTGTCTATACATTGGCTCAAGATTTATAACAAGCCGTATCAACATCTTCCTCCATGTTGGTATGCCTTTAAATAATAGAGTTCCATTGAGGGTTCTCACCAACTACAAAGATAAAACTAAACTAGTGGTGCCTGTAGCATTTTCTTGAATGAAATTTCAAATTATCCGACAAAACAAAGGCCTTCATGTGAGAATACCAGTTTTCAACATTACATTCTTCCCACAAAGAAACCATATGATCTAGTGGGCTTTTTATTAAGAGCAAAACAGAAGCCTTCACTTCATTTGTCTAGTCAGGACAGACTTTTTTTGAGAAATAACTGACAATGTTGCAGCACTGTTTGCAGTATCCAGCTTTTTTTTTTACAAGCTATCTAAGCAAGCCATCTATCTTAACTCATAATAAATTAAGCGTATTTAAAAAGTGTATCGCACTGTCCAACAGTGTGAGTATTCGCCAATGTATAATTGAAAATGTTTATTCAGGAACGTTTTTGCCAAGTACTAAATTTATGCCAAAGTTGTTACAGGTTCCCACAGTCATACCACCACCAGAGAACCCCCCCCCCCAAGACCTTTGTCACAATACAAAACCTGCATTAGAATATGGAATTAGAATAAGCTGAAGAGTGCTTCTGATCTCTAGGAAATCTGCCTCAGGAGAGATGTGCATTATTTGGCAAGTGATTGATGAGAAGGATTTGGGGAATAAAACCCCTTACACAATCCCCTAACAATGGATCGCACAATTAAGCCTCTCTAAGCTGTTTAATACCTTGAAATGCACGGCGAGGAGAGCTTGCCAACAGTACACCAAAGAGAACTTTCTTTTTAAAAAACAAACGATGGGCCTCAACTATCAACAATGAACATCTCCACTAATGTTATATGGATGTTTGTATAGTAGTTCTCAGTGACATTAGTGAATTTCATTTCTGCAGAAGTATTGAAGTATCCCTCAGGCACATTAACAATAAGGCATCATCACATGACATGCAGCTGCTCAGGGAACTGGAGACCTGCAGTGAATCACTCAGATTTGGTTGGTTGGATAAGTCTGCTCAGATCACTCAGATATAAAAGATGATGGTTTGAAAAGTTCTTCTGGAAGATGTCCATAGCTGTTATACAAAGGAAAGCTACACTATAAAAGTGACAAAAAGTATTGGGACGCCTGACGATAATGACAGCGACTTTAATGACAATGACACATAAACTTTAATATGGGGTTGGTCTCCCATTTGCAGCTATAACGGATTCCACTCTTCTTGGAAGACTCTCTCAACAAGAGTTTTGTTTCTGTGGAGTCTATTTGTGCCCATTCATTCTGTAGAAAATTTGAGGTCAGTCACTGATGTTGGACGAAAAGGCCTGGAAATCTCCGATCCAGTTCATCCCAAAGGTGTTGTATGAGGTTGAGGTCAGGGCTCAGTACGGGCCAGTCAGTTCTTCCACACCGAACTCATCTAAGCACGTCTTTATGTACCTTGCTTTGTGCACGGCGGCTCAGTTATGGAATAGAACGTTGGAAGCATAGTGTCCAAAATGTCTTAATCTACTGAAGCATTAAGATAATTAAGCGACCTAATTAGTGTACCAAAGATGATGGTTCTGCAAAGTACTTTTGAAAGTCAACAAGCTTAAGGAGGACAGTTAAAAGATGGTTGGTTTAACTATAAGACTAACGATGCAGACTGGTCAAAAACTGGGAAACTCCTCATTTGCAAGTTAGCTAAAAAGCTAATAACTTGCTAAACATGTTGTGAAGAAGTGAAAAACAGCCATAAGAAGCACAAAAAGGTGCCAGGTTGACTTTTCTGTAAGATTTGTTGCTGTTTGTTCAGTTAGCTTTTTCGATTAGCTACCAGAGCCGTATCAAAGATACGTGTTACAAGTTAGCAACCAGCAGCTACTCCGAACAAGGAGCAACAACAACAAAAAGTTTTATCGTCCGGACCAAACTGGGGAAGACGTTCAGAAAGAAACTCACCGTGGTACAGCTTCACCGAGGAACAGCAGACCTGGCAAAGTAGGGATGATTTTTTTCTTACAGCAGGAGTAACAGAGAACTATGCAAAGCTCAGAGACACAATGTGAAAATAAAAGCAAAGTCCTCTCTCTCCCTGTGTTACTCTTTCTCCCCCTCTCTCCGTGTCTCTGTGTCTTTGAGTCTATCTCTCTTTCCCTGTGTGTGTTTCTCTCTCTTTTCTCACACACTCCCTGTATCCCCCTATCTCTCTCTTCCTGTGTGAGTCTCTCTCTCCCCCACTCTCTCTCTCTGCCTCTCTTTTCCTGTCTTTCTCTCTCTCTCGCCCTCTCTCCCTGGTTGAGTATCTCTGTCTATCTTCCTCGCTCCCCTCTCTCTCTCTCTTCCTCTGTGTTTCGGAGTCTCTCTCTCCCTGTGTGAGTCTCTCTCTCTCTCTCTCTCCCCCTATCTCCCTGTTTGAGTATCTCTAGCTCTCTTGATGACATCACTCAGTACGCCATACACTCCGTGTGTCTCAAAGCAGCTGGGGGCATTTTCCAGTTCTCTAGAGCGCACTGGGAGTATCACTGTCACACTTTACCTTGAAATGTGAGGTTCTGTTGTCGTTTCTGCAGTAAACACTGCTGCATTTTAGATGACTTAAGAATGACAAGCTCCCTGCTGGACAATTTACATTATATAGACCAGCTGTATTAGGAATGACACCAACAGGGACTTTAGTGACATTGCATTCTGCTACATAAACTTTAATTTGGAGCTGGTCCCGCTTTGCAGCTTTAATACCACATAGGCCAAGAAGCATTCTATTGAACAGAAATTCCAGGCTTAACTTGTTTTCTTGCATTTTAGTTATTCCCCCTTCTGCCAAAAGAGTTCATTTTTATGTCTGTTTTCAATCCCTCTTTATTCAGTAACATTAAACCTTTTGATAATGCATTTTTAAGACTTGCTGCGCATTCAAAAAGCTGCCCAGGCTGTAACACTCACTGTAATGGTTTTGCTGCTTCGTTTTTATATATGAACTGTATCAAAGTACAAGAAACTACTTCAGAAAGTGAGGATTTCTTTCCCCAAAATATGGATATTTTAATGGTTACATCATTTTGATAAAGTAGTATTCAATTTACCAGGTTTATTGTGCTAAATTCCTGTCCAGACATTTACCTAATAAACCTTCCTGTGGGAAGTTTCTATTTAGCATTAGCACCATTGGCTTTATGCAGATTAATGCTATTTTTGACACAAATTCCTCTCAGCACAGTCCTATTGCTATAATACTTTCTAGGATGGAACAGTTGGTGATAAAAAAAAAACTGAAAGTGCTTAGGTCCTCAGTACAGTAGTACCTGCATGTATTCAAATGATCTACTCTTGTTCTTACAGTTGTTTTAGAAATACAGCTGCTATTCCCACACTATTACCACCTAGTTTTTGGAATAGTTAATTTCTTCATTTTACTTATTGACATCTGACATCTAATATATATAATGACACCAAGTATCTTGAGTAATACTCTGGGAAGAAGAATCAAAAACATCATTATTATTATTATTATTATTATTATTATTATTATTATTATTATTATTATTATTATTATTATTATTATTATTATTGGGAAAATAAGTTGATGTTGCTGAGAAAAGATGCAATCTTTTCTTTTACTGACATCTAGTGGACGAACCTTAAGTGAAGATGTTTATATGTCTGTTCAATAATAATCTGTACTTATTCATAATGATGTGTTCTGTAATAATAATACTAATACTAATACTACCACGACGACAACAACTACTACTACTAATAATAATAACACCAATAATAATAATAAAGTAGCAATTCCAGCTCCAGTATCACGAATGGTTCATTATTGTTCAGTCCGTCTAAACAGGCCCTAATGGAAGTTCATGCATGTGATGCATGCTTCAGCCCAGCAGAGGGCGCCCCTACTCTATTACATATTTTATACTTTTAAAATGCTGATGATGAGCATCACTGTTTAATGAAAGGGCCCATATCCTACATCACTGTATTTTACTCCCTGGTGTCTGCTTATGTCGTTTATGCAGTTTTATGAGGCGAGAACAGCTGCACTTCCTTTGTTAATGGCCTATTTTCAATCCTCTTTTATCCCCAAACATTTAATATGCTGTTCTTGTTACTATGCCTTTAAGACTGATATATGTTAATGATCCCTTATCTAATTGGGTGCCCTGCATTATACCTCAAAAATGAATCTGAAACACTTCTTATAGCTAAGGTAAAACATAAAGAATAAGGATATATGAGGCTAAACTGCTGCAGGCTGAACAGACAAATTATGCAAAGACGTTGGTGTTCAGAGAAAGCACATTTAGAACAGGTTATTTAAGTTGTTCAGTTTTCATATTTGAAACGTATTTTCCATTACATGAGGCCTTTGCTGCCCACTGGTTCCATTATCTCAATGAAAACCCAGAAACCCCTTTTGAACGTGACTAAAATACATTTTATAAACTAAATACTTACATACACATACACAATTGTATAACATTCAACTGTATATCTTAATAGATATCAGGGGTTTGTTAACACACATTGAATAACACAGAATCACTTGTGCAATGCTCTTAAGAACATGTTTTGATTTAGCATTGAACCCTGTACTTTTTTGATTTTCAGACTGGAGCTGTGTCCGAAATGATAAATAATGCTCCACAATTTGAGATTTACCACATGCTTTTTTATATGGATAATTGAAATATCTCTGTTTTGGGCATTAATAATATTGGTAAATATTATAACCATTGCAGCAAATGGAAAAAGCCCTTCTTCGTGTATTCCATGAATGAATTTAAGATACGATTAGATTAGATTAGATAACATTTCTTTTTGGGGAATTTGTAATGTTTTTTGTAATAATCCATGAGTATTTGTTTGATTTTGTAAGATTTTTGTATTTGTTTGCATTGCAGAAGCAGCGGTCAAATCAATCATATTCTTAAAGTCTGGCTACATGATTTATTTTAAACCAAGCAGAACCATCCCTAAATATAACTAATCAGTGGTTTGCGTGATTATTGGACTGGGCAAATCTCAAACATAGACCATTATTCTATCTACCTCAGATGTGAAGTTTGGTGTCTAGTCACCAAAAATGTCTTCAACACTTCTCTCTACATGCAGCTCTTTATTAAGGTCTTACAGACGTGTCAGGTGGTTTAAGTGTGATTTACTGCGAGCTTTAAAAGTGAACAAAACTTCACCATGATCAGTTCAGAAAGCACCATTCACAAGCATGATGGAAGACTGAGCTTGGATTTGATTCTTGCATATTTCTGATAGTCATTGTCACGAAAACTGATCCTGTATCAGGACTCATACACAGGCAGTTTGTTTAGTTAAATAGCTGTTGTTGATTTAATATAGCTTTACAGGTTTTAAGAACAGTGTTGTGGACTACTTAAAGCACTGACGTACGTCGCTCTGGAAAAGAGCGTCTGCTAAATGCCATAAACGTAAACATAAATTTAAAAGTAAATGTGTAGGATACATGGTTTGTTCATGTTTATGGTTCACAGTAAGTCATACTGTGTTCTAAAAAACATTGACAATTCTGAAAATCTGGATGCGTTTTGAGCTGATTGAGAGTTTTAGGCATGAATTCATGTCAAAGCCAAAGTGAGCTTTACTGTCATCTCCACCATATAGAATACAGAAAAACAAAATTGCAAACTTCAGGTTCCACAGCGTGCATGAATTGTAACAGACATAAGACATTGTGGGGAAAAAAAAGAAGTATAAAATAAAGTAATGGTGAGATTTAACCTTCCTGAGTTTAGTGTGGCTATTGACTTCTGGCGTTTGTTTGCACAAAATTCTGTTGTTTAATTAATTATACCTTTAAAGTCACACTTATTTGCACTTTTATCTGAAAATCTTTTGCACATAAAATGGAGGCAAGTTGTATCAGGCTTAATGTGAGGCAGTCCACATTCTTATTATTTCACTGTCTTGTTCAAGGATATATTTGCAGTCTTCAAAAACACATGAAATATCAACAACAGATTCTTGATTTAATTTATTCTTGAGCTCAGAACTGAAAATTGCATTGAACCTGAAAATATTTGTGTCATTACAGCTCTAAGCTGCGTGAGAGGTGTGAGAAAGGGTTTGGTCTGAGGTTGGCGTTTGTTTGTGGTAATGCCTTTAATTACAACTAGTCGTTTCCTAACCTGCAATGTACCAGTTAATCAATGGAAGACAAATTATACAATCAATTGATAAATATTTGCATAATCACAAACAAACACATACATTAACACTAGGGTTAATGTGTTATAAAAGTACACACACACACGCACACACACACAAACGTGTGTATCCTGCCTGCTGCACCACGCCTCCACCTCTCTCTGCCTGGCTGCCAGTCTTGAGGCTGATGCCAACCACTGATAGCTGGCAGACTGTCAGTAATTTGTGTTAATTGGGGGAAGTTTCCGTGGCTGGCGCTCAGTCAGCTGGCATGGCTGTGTGTGTGTGTGTGTGTGTGTGTGTGTGTGAGTGTGTGTGTACGCATGTGACCCAGCGGCACATTTAGCCATTCCATGCTACGCAGCACGCTGTCTGTCAGTAGAACTGTTCCAGGATCAGGCTCCGCTTTCCAAGGTGCTGGAAGAGAAAATTAATTGAGAGCACAGGTCTGATCAGAGAATATTAAAGAAAGATAAAGCGCCCAATCCAACCATAAACCTACAGCTTCCAAAAGATGACTGAAGCTTTTGGATTTCCTGGCTAAATGTGTTTGGTGTCAGTGAGTGGTTTGTACAGTCTTGTCTCAGTGTGTGCTTGGGTTGATCTTAAAGATGAGAAACGTACTTTCTTTTTTTTTTTAATTTTTGGTCATTAATAAAAACCACATCCTGCTAAAATGAGATTAACGTGTTTAATAAAGTAATCCAACATTTCTAAAGGTCAACAAGGAATGGTTCAGCTTTGCAAAACATACTTGAATACAACAATAATCTTTTTAAGAAAGTAACTTAAAATATTAAAGAGACTGGCATCCTCATTCTGTTCTCGGCATTGAAACACCCAAATCTTTTTATTTCTTCTTTTTCATTCATTTTATTTTAATGTCTCATTTGCAGATGTCCTTATTTGAGGTGAATCTTATTTCAGTCACACCTCGGATATTTACACATCTCAACCTCATGATGAAACAACCTTTTACCGTTGGATGTTAATCATTTTTAACTTGCCCCAATTGACTAATTAAGCGAATTAAACCAATTAAGACTAATAATGAAGAGACGAGAATGGCATGGCCATTTAAACTAGTTGCAGCGCCGAACAGTCGCAGTCACCCCCGAACTGAAGTGGGTGCAAACAGCCTCCAAACAATAGCATTTATTTAGGGGGAGGATTTTCATTTAGCAGTTGAGAAAAGTGGATCAGAAAAGGAATAATTACTCACGGGGGAGGAGGCTCCCAAAATTCTTCCGGAATAATAGAAGAAGAGAATATGAGGTGGGGGGTGGGGTGGGGCGAGGAATTATACAGGAATTCAACAGTGTTTTAATTATTCGAATGTATTTTTGGTGCATGTAATTGCTAATTACATCAACAGTCTTACCATAAAATTGTTATCTTGGAGAAGGATTTGCTTGTGCCTCGTAACCAGACTGCATTTTTTCTTTTTTCCATCCTTTTTTAATGAATTAATTAGGCGATCACTGTAATTACTGTTTATATTGTTGTTAATGAGCCCAAAGGCAAGCGAGCAGCACTCATCCAAATTACAGTCACTAGGCACAGAGCCAAGGAAAGGTCCAAACTGGGTGGTGGGGGGAGACGGGGGCTGATGCTGCAACTGTAGGAGTTTAGGAAACTGCCAACTCATACATGTACTCACTTTATTCACAGATATATTTTTTTCACATCCATTTTGGTACACCCCTTTTAATATATATGGGTAAAATAGATTTTGATGAATGCTTTTGCTGATTTCAAAATCCATAATTTGGTTTTAATTTGGTAATTTCGACGCTACAGCTGCTGCATTACAATTGGCTATATCTATAATACGAATTTTTAACACATAGAAAAAATGTTATACACAGAATATCATCAGACAGAACGCACAAACACACACAATTATGTTTCCCTGACAACCACAGAACATTTCTTATGGAGGAAATGACCAGCATTCAGGGTTTTATTAATGGTGAAGGGGGCCCACACCTGAGCCCTATATATATTCATTTAAAAGTTTGTTTTCTCTTTTGTCAGTAGAATAAAACTGTTGTTGTCACAATTTATGAAAACTGTACAAAGAATAATGAAAAGGCTATAAAACCTTTATAATAAAAATGATCACCCAGAACTGATTAAATGAATAATATATTGATTAGATTTCAACCAGATAACTAATCAGTGACTTATTACACTAAACAACAAAAATTTGTTTCATTACATTTTGTAGTGTTTCTTATACAATATCGGCATGCTGATTTCGGTGGTAACATTTATTTTTATGTTGCTTCAAAAATTTGTTAGCCAGTGATATTGTAGGATGATTCCAGAAGATTATGATTGCTGACCTTTGTCTTCACAAAAACCTGAACTATAAAATAAAACATTGTACAGTGAAGAAAAACATCTCCCAAATAAACACTACCTTTAAAATACACTACCAGTCAAAAGTTTTAGAACACCTCAGTGTTTCAAGATTTTTTAAAATTGAAATTCAAACAGTTCAAGTCCAATGAATGTCATGAAATGGTACAAAGGACTGCGCTGAACTGAGGTTTAAAAATGGTAAGGTTACCCAGAAGTGGGAAATAATTCCGTGGCACCATATAGTACTCTCTGGTATGTGCCTAGTTGGTCCGGTTCGTCCTACAGCAAGATAGTGACTCAAAAACTTAAGTCCAAGCTATACCAGACTACCTTAGAAAAGAACAAGATGGTGAGCTGGAAAACATGGAGTGGCCATAAATCTCTGGACTTAAACCCCATCAAACTGCTTTAAGATGATCTTGACAGAAGAGTGAAAGCAAAGAAGCCTATAGGTTCTCCACACTTATGAGAACTTCTGCAACATAGTTGGGAAGAACTTTCTGCAGAATGGACAACTTGAATTTCAATACAAATAAACAGAAAAATTGGGGTGTTCTTAAACTTGTGATTTTGCATGAACAGTAAGAAAGTGGTAGGCCTGGTTAAATAATGATTTATATTGTAAACAAGTTTCTTTTGCATGCCAATATTAAAATTCTTGTTCATTGCATTTTGGGTCTGGGAAAACAAGGCCTTTTTTTGGTATTAAAGTAAGATATATAAAACAAAGAGTACGGAGTGATGGTGGTGGAAAAACCAGCCAGATTAGTTTCTCTGTCCTGTTTGTGGCAGGTAAAATTGGCTTGTGTCTGCTGTAGCAGTTGTAGCAGTTACCCGTATGATATGGGTCAGGCCATGTGGCAGGTAGACACACACACACAGCCACACGTGCACACACACACACACACACACACACACACACACACACACACACACACACACACACACACACACACACAA
>JBBPDH010000007.1:9453246-9469786 GCA_037974565.1 Clupeocharax schoutedeni
ACACACATACAAAAACACACACACACACACACACACACACACACACACACACACACACACACACACACACACACACAGCACAAAAGCTGTCAGCTCTTTAATTAACAGTAATTTCCACAGTCTTCTCTCCAGATGCCAGATTGGGCCAATCAGAGTGGCAGAGGGGAGCAACATTAGAAGGGGAACAAGAAAACGTGAGCATGGAGGAAAAAGGACACAGAGAGGGTAAGATAAAAAAAAAAAAAAAACAAGAAAAGAAGAGGGAGCAGGAGACGGTATTGTAGATGTGCCATTTTGCCCAAATGAAAAATTGAATTGAATTATTTTTGTATTAAATATTAATAAGAGCCTGATGTACGTTTGCAGACATTTATCTAAATAGAGGGTGTAATTAATGTGTCTGGTGCCCTTATTATTCTTGGGGGGGAGGTGTCACAGTGGAGACAGACAGGAAGGAGACTTTGAAGTGAGACTGATGGGAGAACAAGCAGGGCTGATGGACATGGAGCTGTGGGCTGTGGAGACCAAGGTGCGTGGTAGTGAGTGATTGGCAATAGAAGTGGAAGACAGTGGACAGTACACAGTGGGCATTGTTTGATGTGAAGAATTTGGTGAGGAGTGATTGGCAGTAATGGGTGGTGGGCAGCAGAGGATGCTGAGCCATGGGTGGTGGGCAGCAGTGGGTGGTTGGCCGTAGGCGGTGGGCAGTAGTGGATGGTGGGATGTTGTGGCAGCAGTGGATGGTGGCCAGCAGTGGGTGTGTGGTGGTGGATGGTGGGATGGTGTGGCAGCAGGGGGGGTTTGTTAGAGGGTGGTGGGCATTAGTAGGTGGTGGGCAGCAGTGGATGGTGGCCAGCAGTGGGTGTGGTGGTGGATGGTGGGATGGTGGGGCAGCAGGGTGGGGTTTGTTAGAGGGTGGTGCGCATTAGTAGGTGGTGGGCAGCGGTGGGTGGTGGGTAGTAGTGGGGGGTTGTAGTGAATGGTGGGTAGTAATGGTTGGTGGGCAATAGTAGGTAAGGGGCAGTAGTGGGGGGGTTGTGATGTGCATTAGTGGGTGATGGGCAGTAGCGGATGGTGGGCAGTAGTGGGTGATGGGGAGTAGTGAGAGGCGGGGTGATGGGCAGTAGTGGTTGATGGGCAGTAGTGGATGGTGGGCAGCTGTGGATGGTGAGTAGCGGGTGGCAGGCCTTGCAGCTAGCTGCTCTTGCACCATTCTTTTTCTTATTCCTTTTTTTTTCTTATTTGTTTTTGCTGTCTCTTTGATTTCTGATATTGTCCAAAGAATGGATTCCATATTTGAGCCTTAGATAGAATATGCTACAATATACTACAAATGCAGGACATAATTATAAAAACACTATTGCAGTCTAAATATTAGATTAAAACATGAATTCAGAAATGTATATATATCTTAATTGGTAGTGCTAATACTAATATTTTAGTACAGCTCTTTTTAAAGTAAACAGAGCTGAATGTTTGGTAGTGAAAGAAATGTTTAACATGCTGCACAGGCTTTTCTTTAATCAAGAAAAGCATATTAAGAAAAATGGAATCCCAACTCAGTCCTCCTTAATTATCTGTTAAACTTGAACCCAGTTCCATTCTGCATCCTGACTTAATTAAAATTCTACTTTATTTCAGATAACTGAGATTGATCTGACTCCACCTGGGAATCCAAATACAAAGTACAGAAAACATTTTAATATATTTTGTATTAAATTGTCATTATCTGCTTCAGATAAGGTGTTTTATAAAACTGTCTTAGCTTCAAACTTGAAATTGTTCCCTTTGTACTATTAGCAGACAATACCCCTTTTTTAAAACATATCCCAGTAATGCTTACTGTTTTCACTAACATATTCACCCACAGTACCGTTGTATACCATCATTGATTAGTCCCTACAGTTTGTATAGTTCTTGCTGAATGTATTTAGAGTGCTACGCTATTAGCAAGTGTTTAAGTGTTTCTCTGCATCACAGTTCTATTATGCCAAGCTTCTAAGAGTATTAAACTGTTATAATTAACATGCCCAAAACCCTAATCTAAATCTAATTCTTAGACCTTTTATTAGTTTGCAAATACCTTAGAATCCCTAATGTGCTTCTCAGTAATTATATCTTTTCTTAGTTTACTTTCTGCCTTTTTTCATTCTGCAAAGTTTCAGTCGTAAGAAACACAAAAGAATAATTATGGCGTTTGTGTGATTTCGGCTGAGCATGATAAATCTCTGATCCCATTTGACTGAGTAAAAATGGAGTTCTGTAAAAGTCATTGTTGTTGCCTGAACTGTACTACTGTGACGGCATAAATTTCTAATAATGAGGCCTTCAATTAGGGCAGGCCAATCAATGTAGTAATTGCAGTGGGGGACTGATGCAGCATGAGGAATTGCTGGTTTCTGCTGCCCTGTATCGATTTACTTAAAGCAATTAAACGCCTTTCTACCGCAATGGAGCCTTAGTCCCCTGCCATCTGCTCCAAGCACACTGCAGCGCCGCATCGAAACGGGCAACCGGAAATGAATGGTGGAAAACAAAACAGGCAAGAACATCTGTGGAACTCTTACATGGGCAAAGCACACACACACACACACACACACACACACACATGCACACACACTCATGTCAATATGGATAAGCTCATATCCATACACGCAGTCAGGCACATCCAAAAAATAAACATATAACTTCCTTCTAAACACATCATGCACTGAGACAGACATACAGGTCCAATATGAACGTCAAGCGCTTTGACACTGTCATGACAATGTATCTTATACATTGCTTTACATTAATGTAAACTATTTTTTGTTACAAAATCATTACACATTTAAAATGGAAGCTGGTGTGAAAAAATAAAAACAACAAACCCACCCCCACCCCCCCCCCCCCGTACCCCCGTCCACCGTCCCCCAAAAGGAAACCATTGGAGCTGCAATGCATTGATATCAATAAAGTGAAATCAGTATTTTGATTAGTCACACATCAGCATAAAACATTTTACAAAACGGTTAATGAAAGGAAGATGGTACACAATTACTTCCTTTCATTAACCGTTTTGTCAGATCACAATCTTTGCAAAAGACTAAATAAAAGCAGGATTCTGTGATATTCACTTAGCTTATCGTCATCACTGGCCGTTCTGGGCTACAGGGTGCTACTGAGTGTACAATAGATGCTGTCTGATATTGATTTTGAGAGCTTTTTTCCCCTCTTCTCGAAGAAGTCTTTTCCATTCGCCCGCAGCTAATCTTAATGTCTTTATATAGGACATATGGCCCACTTACAATATAGGAACTCAAGTGCAGCACAATGACATTACGCTACACAGCACAATCTCCAAACCACCATTTTTTGCTTTTCACTGAGAAAAGCTAAACGGAGGGCTAATTGTAATGACCTTCGTTGCTAAGGTTACACGATAATTGGAAAACAACCCTGGAGTGTGTCCATCTTCAGAAGTGCATCCAAGAGGGAAAAAAGGAGAGAGAGAGGGAGAGGAACAAATACATACAGTAAGTGGAAGATGCTTGGAGCTAGACATGACCCTGAAGTAGTGAGGGGAAAAGTGAGGAAAAGTGGAGCACAGAAATTATTATTATTGGTGTGCAGTCATCTATATGCACTAGACTAAAAGAGTTTCTTTGCATTGGGCCATAGAAAAAACACTTCTACAAATATATTATTTAATTAAATTTAATAAAAAAACACCTTGTTCTTTACAGAAACATTTTTAAATGAGATCTGTGAAAGTGAAGAACCAGAGTTACTTTATTTGAACCATGTTACATAGTGGTGCTATGTTACAGTATATGCTGTCATGAATCATCGTTATGAACTGTCACATACACTGTAATGAAGTGTCATATATGCTGTTATGAACTGTCGTGACAGATTCTGTCTGCTAATTCTCTCATGCTGTTTATTGTCACGAGATTGTGTGCTGTTACATTACTGGACATAATCTGTTATGACAGCATATGACATCTGCCATGATATGTTTATAGCGTATGTATGTCAGAGCCGTGTAGAAAGTGACAAAGGACCTTTTAATGTTTAAAGAACCCCCATAAAAAATTAAAGGTTCCAGATAGCTTTAGGTTTGTATAGGTGCTTTACATTATGTGATGTAAATCTCACCTCAGAATAAATTAATGGATTATTGGCTCTTCTTCTGTTTAGGGAAGCTCAGGTCATTTATATTGTGAGTGCAGTATTTCAAATTGTAGGGTTAATCCTCAAAGAGTGTGATACAAGACAATTCAAGCAAGTGTTCAGCATTATTATAAATTGCTCATTTAAATGTTTCTTTGTAGTAGAGCATTCATACTTCACTATGTCATGAACATCTGCGTTGTAAAAGGGCCTTACAACATTAAGGCCCAGGTTATCATTTTAAATTTTGAATCATGTTAAGTAGCATCTGATTTTTAGAGAGATTTGGCAGTCCTCACACTGGAGAGTGTGATCAGAATAGTCCTTTCATTAGACCCCTTCATATACAGCCTCATTTGCACGCTTTATTCCTGTAAATACAACGAAGCTGTGGAAATTCGTTTCCCTCCTTTTTGCATTAAACCATACAGATCTATTGAATTTTTTCCTTAAATTCAACTCAAGCTCAAATGATGGTGGTCTGCTGTCCTCCACTTTAAGATTGGTACAAAAAAGCCTTAACAGGCCTAAAGAAAGAAGCTTTCACAGGCACAGACTTTGCTTTAAAGTCTTGAATAAAGCAAGTTTATTAATCTGCAGGGGTAAAAAAAAAAGTGAGGGGTGGAAAAAGAAAGTGGAACGAAAGCACTTTTTGCCTTTCTTTTTATTTGGCAAAAACCGTGAGCGAGGGAGAAAAAAGAGAAAATCAATTACCAGACCCACCTGAATATTATTCCCTGCTCCATCCCTCTCTCCCGCACGCTCTCTCACCCCAAAAAAAGAGAAAAACTAAATTACTCAGCAAACTTATCGCTTGCCGTGGCAAGACTGGTATTAAAGAAAACAATCAAGGCGTCAGGATTAATCTCTGACAGCCGCCTTATCTTTAACTTGCACCTTTGTTATTTTCTGATGAGCTGCTCCTTTCTGCGCTGCCACATTGTGCCATACCTCACTGCCTCTTTTCTCCGGCTCCTCGGGCCGCCGCGCAGGACCTTTTCAGTTTATTAAAAAACCTCTATTTGTGAAGAACAAAGAATAGACGAAGGCAAACAATAAGGTCAGGCAATCTCCTTTCTGCCAGCACTCTCGCCTCTCACCTGATATTTGGGGCATTATCTGTGTGTGTGTGTGTATGTGTATGCGCACGCGTTGGTGTGTGGTCCAGAGGTAGTGGTACTGACAGAAACGCTCTCCTGGAGGTGATTGACACATATCAACCTCCAGCGGAAGACCTTTCTATTGCTCCTCATATCAAAAGGCCACGGCTGTCTCTCCTCGCCACAATGACGGCTTGTCAGACTAAATGTGAGAATCCACAGAGACACACACACACACCCCACACATACACACAAATGTGTAAATATGTAGACGTGTAGATAAAACAGGCATGGCGGGAGCTGCATTTGACCCCACAGCACTTTATGATCTTTGTACTCCACGATTGTCAGTTAGAGATGTTTGAAACACTGAGGGGTTCAGTTCAGTTCACATGTGAGAAGAGGAAGGGGATGTTACATCTGCACTAATAGACCTCCACAGAGCTTTCAGTCAGAACAGAAGAGAGAAAATTCTCCTTCACAATCCCTAATCCTGCTGTTCTATAATGCTTTCTCCATTTGCACTGGTTTAGATTGCCTCATTTGTCATGTTCTAGAATGTTCCCCATTACTTACGCTTCTCTAGAATGTCACTTACACACTGCTCTAGAAAGTTCCATTCACACTATTCTAGTAAAACCCAATTCCAAAACCCAGTCCAATTTACGCTGTTATGCTTAAATTATGCTCTAAATGTTCTACCCCATATACATTGTTCTACAATATTCTTCATCACCATGTTCAAGAATGCTTTACTCCATTCACAGCATCCCAAAAACCTGTGTCCCAATCACACTGTTCTAGAAATCTCACCTTTGTCACACTGTTCAACCAGGCTCTCACCATCCCCACAGGTTTTTAATGTTCTACCCCATCCATTGTGTTCTATTAATCAGTTATTTTTCTCTGCATTCTAAAACAACAGCTGACTGTTAGTAGAGCTGAATGCATTAAGTTGGAGCACTGTGTACCCCCACCCCTTCTCTCCCAGTCTCCCTCTCTCCTCCTCCGCCTCCCCTCCCTGGCAAATCGAGTCCTGCATCTGCAGTGACAAGTGCTCCTGTTCACCTCTTCTCTTCTCTTATTTCTTATCTCCTCTCCCAGAGAGCTCTTTCCCCCTCTTCAACCCTCTAATCTTCTTTCTTTCTCTCTCTCACTCTCTCTCTCCCCCTCTGTCTTCCCTCTCTCTTTCTCTGTAACTCTACCTCCCTCCTCTGCTCTCCTCCTCCTCTTGCTCCTCTGAGATGACTCTTTTATCCACCCCTGAGAAAAGAGAAAAAAGAGGGAAGAGGGAGAGAAGGAAGGAAGAAAATAATGATGACTGAATAAACTGTGAGAACAAAACTTGTGAGTGTTACATTTTGCTGTGTGTGTGTGTTTGGAGTGAGCATTAATCTTTAGCTTGCATTGCAGGGGTCGGGCGTATTATTCAGAGTATAATTTAATTTTCCTTCCTTTAAAGCCCAGAAAAATCCCCATTACTGAATGAACTGTTCTACTGTTCATTTGAACCCAGTCAACAATGGTGTAACACTGAGCTTGAGTGAGCATTGCAGGTGCTAATTCCATGCGGCTGATGAGCAGCGTTGTCTGGGATCCTGGGCGCTGAGCGCTGTGGCGGCTGTGTATTGTTTGATGTCGTTACTGAAGTAAATAGACGCCGCAAACACTTGACACGGTTGTTAAACACGGAGCGCCTAAATGTCTTCTAACTCAACATCAAACGCTATGCTAATGCTGGGGTGCATTAGTTGAGCACAGCGGCAGTGGACTAGAGCGACGCGAGGAGGCTCTTGAATAACATACAAGCAAACACACACACACACACACACACACACACACACACACACACACACACACACACACACACACACACACACACACATCTACATGGGAGGAGTTCTAAGAAGTGTTGAGCAACAACAGTAATAGCACATAGTGGTTAACAAACTAATCCAGCCAGGAGTGCAGTCTCTTTGTGGACTAAAGAGTTTCAGATCACTTGATGGAAAGTAGCCCTTGGAAAATGAATGCAATCAACCCCACACATAAACACACATCTCTATTATGCAAACAGCTGAAGACAATGCTGCAGCTGGATGACAGGAAGCTCTCTGAACAACACTTGGACCCCACTGAGGATAATGCACCACGAGGCAAAATGTCTGGGCCCAAGTTTAATGCTGAGAATGATTCCAAAATGGTGAAAAATCTGGTAAAGAGTATTTACATCACATGTGGGTTCTTTAAACTCTTAATAGGTTCTTTGAAATTCGCTTCTGGATTCGACCGATGACAGCGGCTTTAGGCAACCAGCAATGGTTCACCTATGGATTTGCTGCAAAGATCCCTTTCTGGCACATCTGAAGGGCTGTTCTTACAAAATTAAAGGCTAATTAAATACACCAGAGGCAGCTGGGGGATAGATGAAGAATATTGACCAGTAGAAGTGTAGTGTGTTTCTAACCCCATGGTGGCACAGCGGGTAGCACTGTGCCTCACACCTCCAGGGTTGGGGGTTTTAGTCTTGTGTGTGTGTGTGTGTGTGTGGAGTTTGCATGTTCTCGTCAAGGTGGCATGGGTTTCCTCTGAGGTCTCCTCTTTCTCCAACAGTCCAGACGTGATTTGGGGATTCTAAATTCAATTCAGTTCAATTTTATTTATGTAGCACCTTTTTACAACCAAGTTTATGGGGTTGAATAACAAGAGAAGGCCTTCATGAACAAGATTATTGACAGATAGATCGTCTGTGGCTAACAGAGTTTGAACTACTACATTTCCACTAAAATTTAAATGTATGTAAATTTGTTGGAAGAGGAACTGAGAGTCTGTAGTCCACAAAACAACAGAATCAGGAGCAACACTCTCTGCCGGAGCTTTAAGCTTAAATGTAAGAAAACAAATTACAATTCAAGCTATTGTTTCTTTTTGAGGTGTAGTGCCTGTGTTATGACAGGGAAATGAATGGGAAAGGGGGGCTCTAGGACACATTTCAAGAGTCTGTTGCCTGTAAGAGAGTAGCTCTACACATGAGCGCCAACTTCCTATATTCCAGATTCCAGATTAAAGATTCTTTCTTTGTCACATACATAGTTATACAAGCACAATGTGTAGTAAAATGTGTTCCTGAGTCAGCCATTTAGACTGTACATTGGAAAGGCTAAGCTAAGGTAATAAAAATATACAGGAAAAAAGCATATTCCGACTAAACAAATATTACATTATAAAGAGAAGAAAGGAGCACTGGATGGATTTCCGGTTGATCTGTGAGCAGGTCCCTGAATCACATTCCACAAAGACTGCCTGGGTGAAAGGAATGAAAGGAATAAAAAGTAAAATATTTGCTAGATGACTTATCTGAAGCAGTCACATCCTTTTATTCTTCTGCCCTTATCCTTGGAGAGATGCTAAATACAACTGTATAGAGCAAGCATGTGTTCTTCCTTAGTCCTTGTCAGTCAGATGGTGTGGTTCACCTTTTTTTCTAGTGAAGATTTAATGTACTGACTATGAGCAGAAGTTGTGTTCAGACCTTGAAGAATCACTAGAAGAAACAGAAGATAATTTTATTAATTATATATTTTGTATGATCATCTGATTCAAAAGCAAATGTATTTACACCAACTGTGTTATCCTCTTTTCTTCTCGTACATCTAAACCTCTAAACCCCTAACAGCATCATGGCTATTGTCCTCCACAGGACACACTCATGAGCCGCTCACTAACTGTCTCCTGTCTTTTGTTTGAGGGGTAATGAAGCTCCCAGCATGCATCTGTCTGCGTGTGTGTGTGTGTGTGTTGTGGTCCTTACAAACACACACACACACACACACACACACACACACACAAACACACACACACACACACGCACACACACATAAAGTGATAGGCCCTTAGAAAGGAGTGGGGTGAGGGAGGGGTAATTGTAAATATGGCCTTTTAATTAGAGTGTATGCAGCCTCTTGGACACCTGTCCCAGCCAAGCACAGCGGGACCTCACACCTGAGACCTATGTGCCATACTAGGGGGGTAATTTAGCCATCAGGAAGCCTAAAGAGAGCATTTACCACAGAACAAGAGCCCCAGAATCAGGCCACAGCACCTGTACTAAGCACACACAGCATACACTCTTTAGAAAATATAAAAGCAATAAGGCACTTTCTCTAGTTCTCTCTCTTTCTCTCCCTCTCTCTCTCTCTCTCTCCCTCTCTCTCTCGCTCCCTCTCTCTCTTCAATCTGATTTAGAAGAACCACTCTGGGTCCCCAAAGGAACTTTCGATGGATGTTCTATAATGAACTATATTTGTAAAATGAATCAGTGGCTGAAAGGATGGATGCATGTATGGACAGACAGATAGATGGCTCGTCCACACACATAAGCACAATTGTGTCTTTCACTATATTACCCTTTGACGAAAAAAAATCGTGTTGATCTTGCAATATGTACTACGTTAGGAATGTCTGATGGAATCAGGAAAATTCATTGTACGGCATTTTCAATGCATAAGGTCATACCATTTGCAGGAGGAATTTGACCCTGCGGGTCCATGGTATGCTTTATTGATTGAATGTAGTTTTTCACAGTCCATTGTATTTGTGCTGTGAAGGGAATATTGATCTTGACTTTACTGGACCGTCTTCACAACACAATGGACTGAATTGCAGTACTGGAGAGCAAATGTGCTTAAACTGGTAACCAAGTGTGGGTAATGAATTATCATTGTGAGGCTGGAGTGTTCTGTGGCAGTGACTGAGGCTGTACAGGCTGCCTTCTATGTTTGAGGGTTGAGCTGTCTACCCATCTCCTTCTCTCTCCCTCTCTCGCTCTCTCTCTCTTTTCTCCCCCTCTCCCTCTCTCTCTTTTCACTCTTTCTCTCTCTCTCTCTCTCTCTTTCTCTCTCTCATCTACTATTACACTTTCTCTCTTACTCTCTCTCCCTTCTTCTCCTATATAGCTCTCTCTTCTCACATTTTCTCCTATCTCGCTCTCTCTCCTTCCCTTCATCTTCTCCTCTTTCTCTCGTTCTTTCGACTCATCTCCTATTACTTTATCTCTTTCAATTCCTCCTTCTCCTATATCTATCTCTCCTCTCTCTCTCTCTTTTTCTCTTTCTCTCTCTCCCTTCTTCTTCTCTCATCTCTCTATTTGCCCCTTCTTATTCTTCTCCTATCTCTCTTTTCTCTCTCGTCTCATATCACTCTTTCTCTCGCTCTCTCTTCCTCCTCTCCTATCACACTTTCTCTCTTTCTCTCTTTCCCTCCCTCTCTCTGCAGCTGCACACTTCAAGTCCTGCACTGTATTGTGGTGTTAATAAAGGGCCAGGAGGCTCAAAGGGAGTGGCGTGTGCCACACAAAGAGCAGGCCGCTGCTGCTGCAGTCTTCAGCCCTCATTAACTTTCGTCTCATTACAACAGTCATGTCCTCTTATTATCCATCTGTCTTTCTCCCTCTCCTTCTCTTTGTCCCTTCTTCTCTTTTCCTCTCCTTCCTTCACACTCACTCTTTCTCCTTTCCTCTCCTTTCTCCCTTTTTCCTTCTTGCCTTGTCTATCCCCCTACACTATCTCTTCCACTGTCATTCTCTATCTGCCTCCTTCTTTTTCTCTCTCCATGCCGTCTATCCCTCTCATTGTCTTTCTCTTTCTCTCTGATCTGACAGCATTCTATATTGTACTCCTGCTCTAAATGAAGAGTATTTCAACATTTCATCCCTATAATCCTATAATCCTCTCTTTAGACTGAGATGCTGATTAGCATCATGAGAAGGTTTCAGTTTGTTGAAAATGCATTTGCATAATGGTAGGTGATGGTAAAAACAATATTCCAATATATACTAATATGTACCAATGGTGTTTTACCATTATAGTGAATACAGAGAGAACGCTTGTGTGTGCACGAGCATGACTGTGGATGTTTTTGATTGTGGTTATTTGTGTCTTTGTGTGGGTGGAAACATGTTTGTCTTTGGTGTGTGTGTGTGTGTGTGTGTGTGTGTGTGTGTGTGTGTGTGTGCGCATATGTATTGTACTCTTGGCTTGTTAATGTCACTCAGTCACTGTTAATGAGTGATCAGCTTTCTCAGCGTGAGAGTGGTGTGGTGGTAATTCGGTGGCGTGCCATGTTTCCAAACGCAGACGAGAAGCTTCATTAATGAGGAGAGACCTGTATAATCAGACAATTACTGCACCATCAGATACATCTCTTTTTCATTCTCTCCACTAGTCTTCTTCTACCTCTCTCCTCTGCCTCCTCTTCCTCATTTCTCTTCATCCTCATCCTCATTCGTCTTTGTCCTTACTTAAACTATTATGTTCTGCTTTCACTCATTTTGTTCCTCTTTCATCTTCCTCCCCTTCTGCACTTCTTTAAGTGTGAAGTGTCCATTTGTCAAAGGTACCTTACTCAACAGTACCTCAGTGGTGCCTCTAGCAGTCTTTGGGTTCAAACCAACAACCTTTTGATCGCAGGGGCAACTCCCTAACCCATAGGCCACCAGCTGCCTAAAACCTTGGGCCCTCTTCTACACTCCTCTCCATTCTCTCATACTCCCCTTTCTCTCGCTTCCTCCCCTTCCCCTCTTCCTATTTACTTTCCTTTTATTCTGTTCTCTTGCACACTCTTCTTTCTCCCTCCTCTTTCTGCTTTTCCTCTCTACTCTTCTTTAGCTGCTCCGCCTCTCCACCACCACAAGAAGAAAGAAAACAGGAAGAAAAGTTCCTTACTCTTTTCTTCCTGTTTTCACTCCTCTTTATCTTCTTCATCACTGTGGCGGTGGAGAGGTGGAGCAGCCGCCATATGAGCCAGAAGACCTGGGCTCTTCAGCCAGTTAAGAGGAGAACTTGTGAGTCTTGGCTGGAGAGCACTAGGCTCATGGATAAATAAAATCTCCACTTGCAACTGTGCTGGCCTGTGGGTGTCTCTGGGTGCACTCAGTTCCTCTTCTACCCTTTTTTCATTCCTATCCCTTTCCTCATCTTCCTCGCTCCCCTTTCTCTCTCTTTACCTCTTTCTTCCTCATTCCTCTTCCTGCTTCCTCCTCTGCTTTACTTCTCTTCCTCTTCTGTCCCTTTCTTATCTTTCCTGCTTATCTTCCTCTCTCCCTGTTAGTCTTTATTTTTTCTCTTCTCATTTTGGTCACACCTCTTCCTCCTGTTCCTCTGTCCTCTTCCTCTCTAATTTCTTCTTCTGCATCTTTCTCACTTGCTTTCTTCTGTCCATGCCTCTTCAGTGTCGCTCCTCCTCCTCCACTGTCTAACACCTCTTTTTCTTCTCTCTTGCTATACTTTCATTTTTCTTCTCTTTTTATCTCCTCTTTCTCACGTAGCTTCCTCTCTCCTTTTCATCACTCTGTTTCTTGCTCTTTCTCTTTCCTCTTCATTTGCTTTCACACTTATCATTTTCTCTCCTCTTCCTCACACCTTTCCTCCTTGGTCACAGTCCTTTTATCACTTCCTCAGAAAAGGTTATTCTTGCCATTACAATTACACATATCAGTCATAACACTACTGCCTAAAATAACTACCTGCCCTATATTGTATAGACCCCACTTGTGCCACCGAAACAGCTATGATCCATCAAGGCATGGACTATAGAAAATCTATGATGGTGTGCTGTGATATCTGGCACCAAGGTATTAGGAGCACAGATCAAACTAGTTTGTCATATGTATCTCTTCCCCCAGCTAAGTTACAGACAGGCACCAAGCAGTCCACATAATGCAAAAGAAATTCATCAATCCAGGTCACCGTCTTCCACTGCTCTAAGGTCTAGTTCTGAGGCTCACATGCCCTTGGGTCAACATTGGTACTCTTACCACTATACGCAGTGGCAGTTTTAGGCATGGGCGAAGGGGTCAGCCGCCCGGGGCGGAGAGTACAGTTCACCTCTCCCAAATGAAGCGGACAAGGTGGTGAGCTAAACCATGTCAGTGAATTTATTACAAATAATGCACATTTCATTCAAAATATTACTTTGAAAAAAAAGAGAAAAAAAATATAAACACAGACCAATAAGTTGCCATTTTTAATTTATTTAATTGTGTGAAATTGCTAATAAAAATAGGTAAAGTTAATTGGTTTAGTCTTGACTTCTGGTCGTAAGTGACAGTGTTGGTGGATGGGAAATCTGCTGATTTGTCGATTACAAAGCAAACACAGCGATGGAGAGAAAAAGGCCAAAGCTGCCAGGTGCCCAATTTAGGAAAAAAAGAAAAGAAGATGAGGAGAAAAGGGCAAAAGATAAAGATATGCAACAATGTTCTCTCTGTATGATTAAGGTATTCATGTCATCATGTTAATTAGTGGTATAACATTAACTCTTAGGCTTGTTAGCCTTCTTGCTTATGATGCTTGCTATGCTTACCTTGCTGAAAAAACACAAGCCTAATATACAAATCATCTGTCATGGTTCGGTCAGCGGCCGTTAAGGGCCTTTTTGGTTTTCTTTTGTTCATGTTCTAGGTTTTTTGGGGGCTTTTACTGTGTATTCGTGCTTGTGTTATGTTTCATGTAGCATGTGGTTTTGTTAGTTTGTCACATGCTTTTCTGTTCCAGCTGTCCTGTGTTTCATTGTCATTTGTGTTGAGTATTTAACGTCCTGTGTTGGGTTCAGTCTTTGTCGGTTCTTCGTCTTACTGAGTTGCCCTTTATGCGTCTGTGCTTCTTTTGCCCTGAAATCGCAGTCCTTTAATTTTAAGCCCCGAGCTCGGGTTTCCTTTTGGTTTTGTAAATAAACATATCACGTCATGGAGTCCTGGGTTCCAGTCTGCTCATTCCAAGGTAGCTCTTGGTCTCGGGGGATTAGCCCCCGACATTGTGACACCATCACCGAAATTCTAATGGTTTCTATTAAATAGCATTATGAACCATTAACTTTTTTCCAGTGAAACTATTACAAAATTCCTTATATATATCTTAAATAATATTTGTTTGTTCACAGTATATTTATTTAATTTATGACCGTATTTATTTTTTTTTTTTTCCAAAAATTGGTCTGTTACGGGATGACATGTAGTACTACAATGAAACGTGTGGTGTGTACAAACAGTTTTGGCTGTCACTAACAGAAGCATGATGTAAGTCCATATTTTTTCTTACTTGTTGTTCATCGAAGCAAACCTGTAATTTACATTGAAGTAAACTTGTGATTTGAAGAGAAAGTATCGGTGTGTGTTGGCCTTCCCCCACGGCGCGTATCCCACTTCTGACACCAATGTAGCGAACGGTGGAGGAAGGCGACACAAACACTCAGACGGAGGCAGAGAATTCTTTTTGTGGTTTTTATTAAGTACCAAGCACAGCAACACAGCCCAGTATACCCACACAGCCGTGCTGGCTTGCACTCTCTCTCCCTAGTTCTCTCTAGCTCAAACTCAAACTCAAACTCAAAAACCCTGCTGCTGGTACCGCCCCTGACCCAACCAAAAAGTGCCATGGCAACTCGCGCGCTGATCACGCCACCCCTGACCCGAGCATGGACCCCCCCAGTGAACCCTTCCCAGGCCAGATCGCTACAATATACTGAAAAAAAAGAATATTGAAGATTAGTCGCAGCAAGACAGAATACATGTGTGTAAATGAGAGGGGCACAAGTGGACCAGTGATGTTGCAGGGAGTAGAAGTAAAGAAGGTAGAGGACTATAAGTACTGAGGGTCTATGGTCCTAAGCAATGGAGAGAGCAGAAAAGAGGTGAAGAGGTGTGTGCAGGCAGGTTGGTACAGGTGTAGAAAAGTGTCTGGTGTGGTGTGATAGAAGGGTTTCAGCAAGAATGAAAGAAAAGGTGTACAAGACAGAACTGAGACCGGTGATGTTGTATGGTTTGGAGATGCTGCCAATGAGGAAAAGACAGAAGGCAGAACTGGAGATTGCAGAGCTGAAGATGTTGGAGTGACAATGATGGATAGGATCAGGAATGAGGGACAGCTCATGTTAGATGCTTTGGAGATAAAGTCAGAGAGGCCAGACGGAGATGGTTTGGACAGGTCCAGAGGAGAGACAATGATTACACAGGAAGAAGGATGCTGAGGTTGGAGCCACCAGGCAGGAGACTGAGAGGAAGACCAGAGAGGAGATTTATGGATGGGATAATATAAATAAAATAGCCCTCTAAAAGATTCTAAAAGAGTCTGACTATAATTCAAAATCTTCCTGATTCCAAGAGTTTCCAAAAAGATTTTAATTCCACAAAGATTTTGACAGTAATTCCGCTGCTAAAAGATTCTGATTCTAATTCTAAACGATTCTGTAGGTAAAGCATATCATGCCTGTATTCAGCTGATGAATGGCTGTAACTGGAGAAACTCTTCCATCAGCTTTCATTAAAGCGGAACAGAAATTCATAAAGGCCTCAAGGTCTCGTGTGTGTTACACTTCTGCTGTCTGAATAACATGCAGCACAAGTGGAGTCAGCAGCAGGCTGGCACAGCGAGGGGTAACACAATCACAGGTTAGGATTCTCTGTAACTTTTCTTCGGGGAGAGAAGATGAGTCAAGGCCCGGCATGAGAAATAAAGGCAATTCATGAGTGAGTCATCAGGTTTTTAAGGTTCGCTGAGATTTGAGAGTTTCCTCTATAAATGAACTACAGAAAGCGGGAGATAAATGAACAGACAGAGTGAAGCTGGATGAAAAGAAGGTGTTGGGGGGCAGCAGGTTCATCACCGCTGATTAAATGTCACGGTCATGGAGGTTTTTTTTTTTGAAAAAGGGCCTCCTTAGACGAGAAGAGATAAAGCAGATTGAGAAACATCCACAGGAAAGAGAGGTGCATTTAGAGGAAACTCTTGTTTTGGGTGACCTCCACCACACGCTGTTCCAATATCCCACAAAGCCATAACTTAGCTGAATAAAACATGAAGAAAGAAAACTTCTAAGCTGGAGAAAATGTCAGACTATTAAAAAAAGCAGCATACCTGCACTAAATTATTGAAGCGTGTGTTTGCTGTGGATGTGCAGGAGCCTCACATACACAAAGACACATACACACACACACACATAGTGTGTGTGTGGGTGCGTGTGTGTGTATAATCTGCTCGTTTCTGCAGCTGGAGGATCTGGGCCTTGTGCCACTCTGATCTGGATTAGCTCAGCGCTAACAGGATCCTCCTGCTGGCGGAGTGACAACAGCGCCGGACGAGGGGGAGGGGCATTACTTTAATTACAGCCTCTCAAAAGTAGGACGCTGACGGTGTCTGTCTATCTATCTGTCTATCTGTCTGTCTGTCTGTCTGTCTGTCTATCTATCTATCTATATATTGTGGCGAACGGTGAAATAAGGGGACACCAGA
>JBBPDH010000007.1:9469886-9487511 GCA_037974565.1 Clupeocharax schoutedeni
AAATAGCATTATGAACCATTAACTTTTTCCAGTGAAACTATTACAAAATTCCTTATTGTAGTGTGTTTGACACTTTTATTTTTTCTTAAATAATATTTGTTTGTATTATATTTGCTTGTACACAGTATTTATTTAAGTTATGAGCAGTTTTTTTTGGCAAAAATTGGTCTGTTACAGGATGACATATAGTACTACAATAAGTTTTGTTTTGTCTTGGTTTTTTTTTTTGTTTGTTTTTTTGGGGGGGTTGGGGCGCCGGGTGTGAGTCTCGCCCAGGGAGCAATTCAGTGTAGAACCACCACTGACTCTACGCATACCCCATTCTCCATAAAGTGCACAATGTACAAATAAGGGCTCGTTGGAAAGGTCTCTTGGAGATCAATCGAACTGTGGAGTATGAAGTGTCTGAGGGCTTTCCCTGCCAAGATAAGCAACATGGGACAAAAGTATTGGAACATTGCAATGAGGTATACGGTTTATGGGGAATAACCCCTGATCTACTTTAAAAATGCAAATGAGGGCTTGTTCGAAAGGTCTTCTGGAGTGCTTCTAGGTTGGCTACAGCCTGGCCTAAATCTCTTGTGTGAAAACATTCAGAAATAAATGTATTGCCAAAAAAGGAGAAAAGGTGGAGGATATTTGCAGTTTCTGCATTATTGTGGGGATTTCCACGTAAACTATGAGTTTGGTTCTCAAAAACATATCTGCGTTTGACTGAATCCGCAACTCCTGGTCCATGTAAAACTGGGGGTTTACTGTATACTTCCTAATATATCCCACACCCTGGCAAATGCCATTGTAAATTAATAATCAATGCATTTCTCCACACTTTAATCTTAACATTGTGGCTGATCTGTGTCTATAAAACCATGACAACTTCCTCTTGAAGTTCTTGAATGAGTTTGATTTCTGTCAAAAACGACAGCAAAAACAAAAACTGCATTTTGATGCCTATTTGCCCTATTTTCTCTTTTATGAGCAGAACATCATTAGTGCCTGCGAGGTCACAGTAGGCATTGTAGAAGTAATAATGTTAATTGCTGCAAGAGAAACTCAGTGTTAAAGATTTCCAAAACTGTTAATAATGATATAACCATTCAATTAAAATGCGGCACTATTTCCTGCCATTGCAAATTGCCCATTATCACACACAGTTGAGCCATTTTTTTGCAGTTCTAATACACTCACGGAAATATAAACAAGATCTGAATAATGAGACTTGAAATTTCACCACACCGCCTCCAATACAGATTTTAAACTAGCAAAGCCTACCAACCCCTAAAACTCTGTTGAATAATACATTGAATTGGGGAGATTTGATGTTTCTCTAATCATAATGGATTACATTTCATAAAGCATACAAGCAATCTCATTATTTTTGGAATACAGATGAACCCTAGTTGTTGCCACAACACGTATTACCTCATCCAGAATAGGGATCCAGTTATATGAAGAAATTTTCAGAGTTCATGAATAATACATGACTCTCAGCTGTCTAAGCATATTAGGAATGGCCCCCGAATGGTTGATGAGATTTACATGGTGCAAATAAAGCACTGGGTTACTGAAGGGGCCACATTAGACTTAATTTAACTAGAATGTATGTGAAAATAAATTAATAAATATCTGCACACTGAAATAAATAAATAATCTGGATTGTAGGATTGATGGGTCTACGGTTGGGTGAGATTTAGGGTGTCAGAGAGACAAGATTGCCTTTTCTTTCTGCGCTGTGCTGTTTTGTGTTTTTCAGCATCACTGTACTGATCTTCATTAATGGCTTTGTATGTATTTATGATGGGTTTTAATTTCAATATATCAGAATGGTCTTAAGCTATATTAGTCTTCAGAAGGTGGATAAACCAACACAGCACATTGGCTATTAACAAACAATACTCAAAGGACCCTTATTCTACATTTTCCTTTGATCTGAAATTCTCATGATGTTTGTGTGGTTTTATGTACCAGACCATTGTTTTATAATTACATTTTATTACACCGTCATTTTTCACCTTTTTAACCCTCAGCACCTTTTAGACTGTGTAAATGATATGTAAATTCTCTCCATTCTGATTGCTCTGTATTCTACCTTCTCTAAACACAGTTCAGTCTGAATAACTCCTCATAGCTTCTGTGAATAAACAAGGCTGAACTGCTGTAGACTAAATAGCTTGATTTCTGTAAATTTGTTGGTTTTCTTGACATTGCAAAATCAATACATTCAAAAGGCATTGCTTTTCCATATATTTGCTGAATGAACAGGGGAATGAACAGAACCTGTTGAAAGGTTTACGGACTATTACTAAAAAGTGAGGAAATTTGCTTTTCCATGTTATGTGCCTTTATGATGTGCTTTCTGTATAAGAGCCATCATTGGAAATGGCCTTCTGGATATTTTAAAACAGAGGCAGTGGTGAAACCAGAAACCTTCTGTGTGTCTCTCAGTATGGAGAGGCTTTCAGATGAATCAGCATAAATTAGCACTGATGGCACCTTCCTAATAAAGTACAGCTGCACAGCTGATCCATGCAGGGAGAGAATGAGAAGAAGGAGGCCACAGCAAATCCACAAGGAGACCTGGTTAGGCTCCCCTGGTAATTAACAAAATGCAAGCAGTACTTTGGTGAATTATCCAGATGTCTCTCTTTCTCTCTCTCTCTCTCTCACTCTCTTTTTCCCTCTCTCCATCTATAGGTCCTAAAGGGACCTCCAGTATTGCACATGTGACATCTTTACATACAGGATAGTTCATTTGCCTTAAAATGCTGCATCTTATTGTCATTTTTAACAATGCAGACATACGCATGCCCACACAAATACACACACACACACACACACACACACACACAAACACACCCCTACACACACACACACACACATATATATTCAGACACACATACGCATGCACACACAGAAGTGCTGTCCTGCTGTCACCTAGCAAGAAAAGGCTGTGCTTTGTTCAGACAGGCCTGAAAGAGCAGTGTGTGTTTTTTGTCTGGCCCTGGTGGCACCCTTCACCGATAACTGAAAGAACATGCTGATATCCTCTCAACACCTCAAACGCGAACTGATGCTTCACTGCCTCCACTCTGAACTGTGATCTACATGACCCTGTCCAAAAGAGTGTACAGTGGCAGAATGGAATTTTAAAATAACTTAAAATAACATTTTCAAATGTTAACAAACCTTTTATTTCACTTTATTGGAGGAGGAATTGAACATATTCTTATTTTAATGTGTGCCTGTGGTTTCCAAATCAAGCTATGACATTAAATAAATTCTGACTCTTACGCTGGACGTAATTCT
Source organism: Clupeocharax schoutedeni (assembly GCA_037974565.1). Lineage (NCBI taxonomy): Eukaryota > Metazoa > Chordata > Actinopteri > Characiformes > Alestidae > Clupeocharax > Clupeocharax schoutedeni. Next base: position 9,473,193 of record JBBPDH010000007.1, read on the forward strand.
GACATACACAAAAATCAGCTTGGTCGCGCTCGCACCCCTGAGCGAGTCTCACAAGTGGATCTGAATATCAAGCTTAATCAAAAGCCAATGTAGATTTCTCAGTTAGCATTGCATATGTTTATACCTGGCATACATGCATGAATGATGAGTGAGTGTGATTCTAACATCCAGCAGATGGCAAACCCATATTATTTGAATATTACTGAATATTATTGGAATAATATTTGAATAAAAGCTCTGAGAAAAATGTGTTTTAGCACCATCTTTTCTTTTCAGATGAACATAATTATAATTAATTCTCTTGTAATGCTTCAATGAAAGGATGTCCATTTAACTTCAGCTAGTTTTACATTTAAAAACGTGGTTTAGTTTAAAATGGTGTTGTGCTATAGAGTTTGTAACCTATATATATATATATATATTTCCTTAGAGTGGAGAATTTTCATTCAGAATGGTGAGTAGGTCTATGGTCCAGTGTGGTCCCAATGTGTGTGCAATCACACCATGAACAGAATATATTAAAGCTGTTTGATCTTATGCATGTGTGCAGTATGTAAGTATAAAGGACACGAGGGCTCAGTTTTTAATTTGCTTATTCATCATGAAACACAACATTCACTAACATGTATTATCTGAGCCTGAAATTGAACAGAATGCATTTCATCACTGTATAAAAATACTATGTATCTCCTTTTTTCAGTTTTTGTTTTTCTTCAATAAAATAATAAAAATGCTCAAAGCCTTTTCCTATAAAGTGGTCTTTTTAAACTTATAAAGAAAAAGCTTAGAATAAAACCTTGTGTCTCCATTTATGACCTTTTTTGACATAATTTGAAAATGCCTAATGCCTTTACACTGTAGTAAAATCATGATGAACAGACCAATAAAAATTGTTCATAATTTCCCTATTACTGTAAAGTAACCAGTTTGGAGATTTGAACTAACAGCGAGGAAATGTTTAAACATAGGAGAGTGATGGGTTTCTCTTAGTGCTGGTGGGGTTTTTGATTATCGGTGTTAACGCTGTTAACGCGAAGATTCCATGTGATTAACTGCGTTTAAAAAAATCGTTGCCCACCTCTAGTTTCTCTGCATCCTTTTTTTCCCCTCTCAGACACAGGAAAACAGTAACTGAGTCAACAAAAGCCAGGATACAGACAAACAAGCCAGTTGGTAAATAATGATGTGTAGTGAATATGTACAAATACACTTTCATAATTCATACCATAACCTGAGGAAACTGATGGTTTTTACGGCAGCGATTGTGCCACGAGGGTATTAAGATGTAGTTTTTGTTTGTTGAAACTTATATGGGGTAATTTCATACTACAGAAGCATAATGTATGTATGTTCTGACAGAATTCGCTCAGAACTGATTAGGTTTTTGGGGGGTTTTTTATTTTAAAATGACATTTGATTAGAGTCATTGATTCTCTTAATGACACAGGCTGTGAAAGAGGTTGTGTCTGGCCCCAGAGCTTGCCATTTGCTTTAGCTACAGTATGAGCCCATTAAGCAGCACAGTGAGAGATTGCAGGAGTGAGTCTCATTTCTCATTATAGCTGCCACCAGCTCCAGGGACCTTTCATTTCCTCTATTCTAGCCAGCTAAAGATGAGGAGGAAGGGAGGGAAGGAGAGGGAGAGAGAAAGAGAGGGAGGGCGGGTGGGCTGTTATAAGCCCTGGAGACTGCCGCGGTCCTCCTGCCTTGAGATATGGCCCACCGATAACAGCAGCCTGCCATAGAAACTGTCGCCATGCCACAGTGCCAAGCCACCCGTTGCCGTTTTGAGTGAGAGAGAACAGAACAGCTGGCACCTCTGCAACCTCTTTACCTGCTCAAATAAAGAGAGGATTACACCTCGAGCCACCCAGCCACATATCTGTTTACCCTGTTAGCAGCAGAAGTCTCTCAGAGAAAACACTGTTACCCACTAACTCATTCGGAATACAGCAGCCTCTATTGCATAAAGAGTGAAAGAGGTGTTTTTGGTTGAAAAGCTAACATTTTGTAAGCAATATGACCCTTTTGGATATACCCTGGTCTGCTTTTATGTTTGAGTTGTGAGATTTATCACCACGCAGTCGTCAAATTTGAGTCAAGAGTCGACAAAAACATAATTTTTCATACCAGAGACATGAAACTGTGTTGGCTGCCTATAGCTGTGATTCATAATTCAGAAATCATAACCAACATGATTCATGTGGAGGGACAGTCAGTCAAATGAGCTGCTCCATTTGTAACTCCCTCAGTCAGAAGTCGGCTGTGTATGCCAGGCAGCCATAACATTCAAACCTCTTACCTAATATTGTGTAAGTCACCCTTGTGCCCTTAAAACCGCTCTGATCCATCAAGGCATGGACTCCACAAGACCTCTAAAGGATATTAGCAGCACACATGTAAGTTGAGGATCAGATTAGTTTGTCCAGTACATTCATGATTCAAGGTTCTTTATCCTACAAATGCTGGGTCAGACTGAGATCTGGAGAATTTGGAGACCAAGTCAAAACTCTTTGTCATGTTCCTTAAACATGTTTTGCAGTGTGAAAGGATGTACTTGGTCTGCAACAAAAGTACATTGCTACATGGTCCAATTCTGATGCACATATGCCTACTGTAGAGGCTTTTGAAGGTGAACAAGAGTCAGCATGGGTACTCTGACCAGTCTGCAGCTATGCAGTCCTATTCACAGAAAGCTGCAATGCACTGTGTGTTCTGGCACCTCTCCCAGCTTTAAGGCCATACCCATTTACTAAAAAAAGTATAAGGTCATATTTCTATATTTTTGCTCTTCTGTGGGACTGGAGCATATATCCAAAGCTCCCCACACTCGTTAGTGAGTCTCAAGCAATCATTACTGTTGACAGTTAACTAGCTGTCCTTGCCATGACCACTTTTGGTAGATACTGATCAGGAACAACCTTGAAGACCCATTTTGGAGATGCTCTGATGCAAAGCAATTTGAACCCTGTCAGACCCATTCAGATCCTTACCCTAACCCATTTTTATTTGTTTCAATGTTGCGACTGTGTGTAAGCAATTACTATATAAACAATATGTTTTACTGTAGATATACATTTATGATCAAATATGATAATCTGAGATTTCTTACGCACTAGAAGCTGGAATTATGACCAGTACTGTTTGACTGCTGCTACCCTTTAAATGGACATGTGCCTCTAAATGAGTGTTTTTAGTGCATTAGTTAAATTGTTGTGTCACACATTTAACAGCATTACAACAAATACCAGTCACAATGCAGACACATAGTTTGTAAAGAACAAAATGTACTTCACAATTATGACATTTTTGTTTTGGAAATGATGTTTTTTGTACATCCATTTGTACATTTTTTCCTTATCGTCAGATTCTTAATTTATTATTTTTTTCTCCAGTGTTTCTTCCTAGTCTAAACAATCTCTTTCTCACAAGCTGTTAAAAAAGCAGGTTCTGGCCATGACGGCTCCTGGTAACCATGGACAGGGATGTTGTTGTTATCGCTGCTGGTCATATCAAGGGAATCCCAAACGCACAAACAGCCGTATTCTAACAGGCTGACCATCTGGTCATTAATCCCTGAGTCAATGAAAAAAATTTGTTTAAAGTGACCCCTCAACTGGAACAAATTAACATGGGAATTAGATGGCAAATTAATCTGCCTGATCTGCCTATGAAACAGTGACGGGACATGATTTTACAAACCAATGCATTCATCAGCTACATCAGCAGAACTACGACTATAGACCACAGCACATCCTGTGATCATTTAAAACATGGGCCCATATGTTTTTATTTGGCTTTATAAATACCACAATGCATTTCATAACCTTGCTGTCGAACCAAAAACCTTATAACCCCATAAATTCCTCACTTCTTTTAATATTCTGTGGATATTCTGTGGATATTTTTGACCAAAGGACATATAAAACAATCCAAACTAAAGCTTTTTACATTGGCTTAAGAACATTTTTTCATTGAGTTCTTTTTCTCTAGTGTTAACATTTGAGAGACACATGGTTTTATTTTCACAGCAGTGATAATTAATCTCTATAAAGAAAAAAAAACCAATACCTTGCCTTTATTCTTCATTAGATTGTATCAGGAGAGTGATGTACCTCTAAATGCTGTGATCAATTACCAGTATCTTTACAATGCTGTTCGATAATAGCGTTCATCTGGAGACCCGAAGAGTTGGATTGAGCTTTTTATTAAGAAAGATTTGTTTCCTAACTCAATATTCACCGTACATGATCCGCGCAGCTCATGTATCATTCCAGCCTGCAGAATGGCATATGCCTGACAGCAATCCCCTCAGGCAATTCCTGCATCCATAAGGAATATAGTTTCTGATCTAATTTCAGAATTCCACACCAGCAATAAATTGTTCTTTCTCACAGCAGCTGTTCTTAGATTAAAGCATTTAACTTGTTATGTGGTGCTATACCTTAAGCTATGTAGGGTTTTCTCTGACAAACAAAAGTGAACATTGCAAATAAATAAATAAATGAATAAGAAAGCGAAAAAATAATTCCTCCCGTGCCAGCGGAACCTGTAGCTTCAGCTCTGCTCTGGTGCTCTGGCATTTGCGGTGACATATTGCCCGTGTGATCATGGCACCTTCGGGTCGTGTTTGTCCTCCATGGCTGGCATCCCATCCCAGCTGCCTCGCATCCAGAACCCTCGCTCTCCTCTCTAATCACTCGTTCTCTGGGGATGGAGGGATGAATGGAGAGGGGGTGGAGGAGAGGTGTTTGGAAAAGAGAGAAAGCCTGGCATGGGCTGTAGAGCTCATTTCTGTAATTCATCTCTCCGTCTCCCAGGAATCAGGAGCTGGCACACGCTGCACTCAGCCCATTCCTCCACTCGCCCTCGCTCTTTCCGTTCTCCGTCCTCTCGTTTATTTATGTCTTCTATCATGTTTTTTAATTATCTCATCCGATTCTTTTTGTTTCATGTCATTTTGGCTGAAGAGTGTACAGAGGCTTATGCACATATGAATGTGCTGTCTGAAAAAATGAATTAAAAAAATACATGCATGTGCAGATTTATTCAAGAACCTCACATTTGTTTTGTACTTTTCCCATTATGACTTTCTGTATGTTTGTGATTCTTTTCTCATTAACATTTCCCAATTTCTCTTTTTCCCTTAACTAATCTGCCTGCACCTTTATAACTCACACACTCGTAAATTAAAATTAATTGACTGCCTTGCATTGTGCCCCAATAACATTCCCCAAAAACACTCTTTATAACAGCAGGATGAATAAGAGAATATATGTCAAAGCCTTGGATTGCATATGTGGACTGCAGAGTGAATGGCAAGCTTTGTAACAGTGCTGACATTCTGCAAACATTTTAAATGCACTTTCCTTAGAGCTTAAATACCAGTGCAGGTATATCTTCATTTAACATTAGAAAACTCCTGCTTTTCTTTACATTGTCCAAACATTTGATGATAATTGAACCAATAGAAATGGTTCAAGAAATGGTACCAAAAAACAATACATTACTGTATAAATAATAAACATAAAGATAAAAAAAACTAACCCTAACACTCCTCCTTTAAAGACACAGTTTGGGAGATAAGGGGTTTTATTGTGTGTGTGATAGTATAATCACAGAATTATGAATTATGTTCTGTATGTTATTTTATTTGTCATTGACACCTACTGCACAGCACCTATAATAATAAAACCAGAGCTTCTGCAATAGGGAGGTTTCAGGGCTCTACTGTTTCTCACAAAATGAAATATCATAAAATTGTGACAATAGAGGATTTACTGCCGTGAGCCAAATGGTTACCAATCAGATTTATTCCAGAGTGAAAACTGTACCAGATGTGTGTGTTGTTATGATGCTCACACCGGCTGGAATCAAGACTAAGCCTGCACAAAGACTGCACAGCCATGCAGCAGGCAGAGTTGGACAGGGTTAAATCAGAGAAGAGTGAGCTGAAGCATTCAAGGGAATTCCCAGGGGACAACACAGAGCTTTCCTTAAAGTGCAAATGCAAGGGCTCTGAAAACATGCTTGGAAGTGAAAGAGATATGGATCGAAAAACACATGCTTATTCTGTCTACATTCAGTGTTGACTGCATTAGCCTTGCAAGAATTCAGGACAGCATCAAATAAAATTTTGGTTAAACTTGGCCATATTTCTCATGCAGCATGTTTGGATTTAGTCAAAGTCATGCAAATGTTCATCATCATCAAATGTAAATGAAATATCTCCTTTCTGACAAACTCATTTTCCAGTATTTGATTTTGCTGATATTGCTGAAAAAAACATTGGTTTAAGTACAAGTTAACATAACTAGCATCAGATTGCTAATCTGCATAGATGGATGGATGGATAGATTGATAGATCAAACATAAGCATACTGGTAGTCTATTTATTTATTGATAGATTGATTTATTAATGCATGCAAATTACATTTAAGATACTTTTCCCCTTTGGGCTTCTAGGTAAAGAGTCAAATTACAGTATTTTAACTGCTGCTAACCTTATGTTCATCATTTCTAATCCTGCCATACATAAGAGCTCCAGAGCTCTTGCCTTTGTTTATGAGTGTGTTGGTAGAAGGCATTGTGCACTAATAGCTGCTTTAAATAGCACCAATTAGCCAGAAGCCTGAGATGTTCAATCACTCAGGGGCTATTAGCCTGTAATCAGGTGATGTCCAAGACTGTGCGTGTTTTTGTCCTTCTTTTCAGCATTTCATTCTTAATGTCCATTCCTCTGTAGGGGGTGGGAGCGATTAGAGGTAAAGAACGTATCCTTCTGCTTTAAAATGCACAGCTGAGACGCTAAAGGCATGGACGAGATTGGCTTGCGTCATTAGTCGCATGCAGCAGCAGTTTAATGCAAATGAGAACAAACTGTCAAAATTAAGACGTTTGCATATTGTGAGCAGCTATCCTGTCGCCTGTTTTTTTTTCCCATTACATTATTATTCATCATGAAAGATGATAGGCACAATATGTGCCTCTGAAAATATAGTATGGCTTTTTGAGCAGTGTGTATGGCCCTAATTTTCTATTAAAGTAAAACTACACTGGTTTTAACATTGTGCACATTATAGACTGCAATGAGAATCTTACATCTGGCATCCAAGAAAACACATTCTAATTTCAGTCTCAGTTGATGAGAGCACCCTTTCTGTCATAGTTACTGTACACATACGCATGCACACACACATGGTTACACACTCACACACCTGTTGGCCACACTCACACACCTGTTCAAACAATCATCGATTTTACAACAGCAAACGTGGATCATGCGCTAAAAACAATGTTGGCTGAAAACATTTCCAAGCTGCTGATGCCTGTTTGTCTGTTGCCCCGTGGCGATTGACCAACAGGACGAACAAGCTTATTCTTATCCTACAGGATGTGATCATTTCCCACGATCCCTCTCTTCAGTATACAAAGCCAGACAGGAGGCCATCAGCGAGGGAGGGAGGGAGAGTGAGAGAGAGAGAGACAGAGAGAGACGCAGTCAGGTGTGGCAGATTCAAACAAAGACACAGGCCCATAAAGGCTTAGCTAGGCTGAGTTCACCAAATAATCAGTTGTTTTGTATTGAATAAGTCAGTCTAATCAGTATCATCTGATCCCGAGTTAACATGAAAGCTAATGGCAACAGTGATTTTGGAGCCACACTGGTCAACCATAAAAAAACATTTTTGTATGAAAAAAATAAAGCTCACAAAATTCTCTGCGTGATGCAATTTTTTGGGTTCCCTAAAGCTGTGGCTCTCTGACTTTTTTTAGTCTTGGGCCCTATTTGTATATATTAAGTAGCATTGTGCCACTCCACCATTAGTTCCCTCCCACTAGGCCCTTGTCCATTCTGCTGGCTCTCCCTTGAGCTATCGTTGACCTTCTCATACAAGACACATGGAGCTGTTCTGTGACATTACAGGTTACTCATTAACAGCAAGCTGGATGGCTGTGATTGGCTAAAATGTATACTGCATTTTTATTTTTAAATACCATTTTAGTATTACATTCACATTCATGTGCCCCACATTACATTCATGTGCCCAAAGCTTATTTTACAAAATGACAATCAAAATGACTCAGGAAAAAAAGACAAAGACAATATGAGACCCCCCATATTACTCTCCGGTTCCAAGGATTTGACATGACAATTATATTATGTACCAAGTCAATTATCTGAACAAAAGTGAAACTTTTAAATACTCATGAGGAGTTGAAAACCCTACAGAAGCCTTTCATTGTTTCAACGTATAGTTATCAGTTTAATGAACCCTCACCACGTTAGAAACCCTTATACCTAAAGAATAATTTAATTTTGAGAAGGAGCTTCATACCGTTAAAAGGTTCTTTGGACATTTCCCCTTTACAAAAATGTTCTGTTAGGGAACTAAAATGGTTCTTCTAAGATCTCACACAAAGAATCATTTGTAGCACCATTAATGATATAAAAAATGCCACACCTTCAAACGTTCAGTTTAACACCTTAAAAGGTGAAGACTAAAGACTTATTTTAGTCTTTCAGATCACTAATTAAAAATGTTGGTTTTACTGTAATCTTTGTGAACACTTGAATTGCAAAACAGGCACTTTTTTCAGCAGTTGCTACATTTGGGTTCCTGCAGAGACACTTTTGGTTTAGTGTGAGGTTTCTGATTATGTGTAGAAACGAATTTAATTAACATTAAAATTATATATATACACACACACATATATATATATATATATGAATTAACTTTATATTAATTAAATATATAGATTCTTCTTTCTTCTTTTTATGACAACTGGTAACTGGCTGTCAATGCCATCTAATTGCAATCATCTGTAAAAGAGAAAAGTGTTTTTCTTGGTTTTGGTTTATCCTGCGCCTGTCAAGGTCGTGTTTAAGCTGCAGAACGAGCACTGTTTGTGTTTAGCACACAGCAGAAGAATCTGCCTCCCTCAACATTATTCAAATTCAAAATAGATTATTCCATTAGGGGGCACAGTTGAGAGAGAGACTGCACGATGACACGTAAAACAATCAGCCGAACTCAAGACAATGCAACGCATTAATGCTCCAGTTTTCCCAGAAGCATTCTGAGTTAATGTAACGCTGTGCTTTAGGAAAGTTTTCAGAATATGAGTTTGCTGTCCATCATTGCTGATGCAATTTCACTGTTACAACAAAGAGAACAATTATTTTCTGCATGCAATTAATTTATATGCATATGCTTAATAGTGTGATGTATATGCATATCATTTTATGATGAGTGAAATGCAAAAATGCTCTAATGAAAACAAAAGGCTAAGTGCTGATGATATAACACTATATACATATGTATGAGAATATAAAAATAAGCATTCAGATTATCCAGTACATTTAATTATGTATAATAGTAATTATCTGTGCATATTTATTGTGAAGCAGGTAAAATAATTCCAGCAACTCAAGTCCTATTAAAACTTTGTGACTTTCAGCAGGGAAACATTGCTTATAGTTATCAATAGGGGCTGGGAATGGATGATAACGTATATTTGCTTACATTATTTTATGATTCACAAATAGACATATACTGTTTTATGCAATTCCCTGGTCAAATTGTATGTTTTGTTTTTCTGAACAAATTAATGTATCCTTTACAGGAAACAGACTTACAAATTGCATTTTCAACAAATTTAAGAGCAGGATTTATTGAGTGGCTTGAACATTACTGGAAACAATAAAACACAATATATGTCATAACTTTACACAATCCACGCTTTCTGTTTTATTACCCTTTATGTTAAATTCTGCAAATAAACAGTAGCAGTGTATTACAATGTGCGAAGGTGAATTTTCAGTTCCTTTTATTTTCACTTAGAAAGTCAATAAAACATGTAATCTGACCATATACATACATATATATATATATATATCTACATGACTGTAGATGCCACCTCCACAAACACAGCACTCTTAACAAATCCTACAAAAAGGTGTTTTGTGATGTGGCGCTGTAGAAGAACCGCACTTGGTTCCCTAAAGAACACTTCAGCCGGTTTGTATATAAGATGCATGAGTGGAAAGAACCTTTTTGGAAGTTTCAACTTTATGATAAAGCTTGATTAAAAAAGGGGCTATACTAAGTGAAGGTTTTATATTGTAGATCCCTATTGCTAAGCCAAGAACCATTATAGAACCTTAATTTAGGTTGTCTGTGTGTGTGTGTCTGTGTGAGGAAGGCAGAGCTCTGCATTTGTTACTTAAGGTGGTTCGTTCACACTGCATTACTGTATTTACAGTCTGGGCTGCAACAGTAAATCCAGCAGTGCATCATTAGTTTTACTGATGTTTATGTGGAGGCGCAGCGCGCAATATGAAACCCGATGACCATCAATAATTCATGAACCAGAATAGTGCTACAGAACATGTCCCAAGCAGGCTGGAAATGCCTCAACCTGAAAACACTTATTGTTTTTGCCTGTGTGTGACACATTCTGTCCTTTTTTCTGTGTACAAAATCTGAGTGAAGAGGAATAAATTGGATTGTGTTGTATTTATTATACAGTAAAAACTGACTTCCGTCGTGTAACCTCACATTCCTGCTTAAGTGATTTAAAGTAACAATTTAACACATTATTGCAAGTCCTAATTCTAAATAATCACATAAGATACACACAGCACAAACAAAGGGTGGCCAAGTATAAAATGCCCCATGTTTAAAGAATGTAAACACGACAGAGAGAAGCATACTCGGCTTTGTGACTTGTGAACTTTATTAGCAGAACAACCATGAATTTATTCACTACACTTAAGTGAAAACACAATATGTACAAAACAAAAACCTTTCAATAAAAAATATCTTATAATTACAATAGTTTGGGCATATAGATATTTTCTCCCACATACATTTATAGAACATTCTATTTTTTCCATTTATTTACAGAATTATTTGTCAACAAGTATTATGCTTCTTTACAATATTAAACAATTTAATTGCAGAGAAATCCCTGTGGAACACAAACTCACCTATTTTAACAATAGATGTCAGAACATTTTAAAGGTTCAATGTTATTTGTAAAGCTTTACAGACGTTTTTCAGTAAAAATTCGATAGAGCTTTATCCTGGTGCTTCTTTAGGGTCAATCAAATATCAACTCTCAGCACAGAGAGAGAGAGAGTGACAGAGAGAGAGAGAGAGAGACAGAGACAGAGAGAGAGACAGAGACAGAGAGAGATATTCTTTGTCCAAATTGAGCTTTTTCCCCTTCTCTGAAAGAAAACAGACTGAAGGGAGGAGAAAGCTGGCTGCCTTTGTCGTCGCTGACAGTTAACACTGAAATGTTTATATGTTATGGTTTAGTAGCCATTAGTTTCGGGACTGCTTCGCAATCCCTCGTTGCGATTGGGCCTGGTGTGTGTCGGATTCCCTGCCGAAGCTTGGCTTGGCTTTGGATGGGCTCACTGCACACCTGTGAGAAGCGAATGAATAGAGGGGTGTGTGAACCGCGTGCTGCAGACTGACTGGCGCCACCGACAAAACAGAGGGCATGCTTGATCAACAACCCAAAACAAACCAGGTCAAACAACAAGCAGAGCACTCCACGGGCCCAGGGCTGCGACACTCGTTATCCACACACACACACACACACACACACACACACACACACACACACACACAGCTGCAGGCAAACCAGTCTGGACACTTCACCTTAGAGCCCCTGCTTTAACCCTCTATTAGTGAGATTGCATCACCAGGGACATTTACTGTGCAAAGTACAGCTGCGTCTGAATGCTGCCAGTGTTCAACTTCTTCACTTACACAAGACACATATAAGCATTAAAATGGGGGAATACAGATAGTTTCACAGACTGTAGGCTGTTTAGATTAAGCATAAATAAAGCCTGGGTTTTCCAGATTTATATTAATATCTTAGACTAAAGGATTTTCAATGGCAGAATCCCCACTGCTTTTGCAACCAGTCCCAAACTAGCTTATTTGACACGTCACGTTTATAAATGTCACTTTCTCTGCTCTGCTGCCAGACAGCATGTGAGTGAGAGGTATTACTCAAATTATGCTGCAGCATTTACCGTTCATACATGTTCAAACCAGTCTCTGTAACAGTCAACTGTGTAAAACTACACCAGCGTTAATGGCATATTTCTAATGCCTCTGTTTTTGTAGCTATTTTTTTGAGGGAGGACTGTTAGAGTAAAATAAATGTCTCCATAACAATTAAAATCACAAATGATTTTATTCAGCCATTTACTACAGTGAAAACATGTAAAGTGTCTTATTTGGCTGCACAAATTTGAGGATGTTTTAAATAACTTCCTTATGAAATGTGATGCACTGTAGCATTTTGTCTGTAGGGATGTTTCTATTTGTTTACTTTTTTAAAAACAATTGCCACCCTCATGACCATCTGTATGCCATCAGTTGTAGTATTAGTGCTGGGCCTGATAATCCAGTGTGTGTGTATATATGTGTGTGTGATAATGTGAATAATGTGAATTTCCCATGTGTGAAATTCGCCAGTACACTCACCATTGCGATACACTTCAGCGGCACAGGATGGAGTCCTCCTGTTTATTGACCACTGTTGTCCTCTGAAAACAAAGTAAACAGTGTAAACCTTCACACACACAGATATATGGAGAACAGGTTACTGCACATGCGCAGTGCTCTCTACAAATCTAATTTATCTCTTGAAAACAATGAAACGGCTAGTTTACGGTCATTCTCTACGTTTGACACCATATCAGAGAAAAAAGACCCAAAAAAAACACACGCCCCACACACGCACGCACGCGAGCGCTCACACAGACAATCACAGACACACACACACAGGTTGCTAGACTGGACACGATATGCTTAGTTAGGATTGTTTAGTTAGTCCGGTGTCTCCGTCTATTACGCATTTCAGCGTAACACTCCTTCAGTGTGTGTGTTAATTAGCTAATTAGTTGAATCAGGTGTGTTTGGAGCAGGGAAACGACTACAACGTGTAATCATATGGACTCGTTTCGGGGGAAGGAATGGAAAATACACATGCAGACGGATACACGCACACGCTGTGCTGGACGAAAACACTAAGCATCCATGTCCCACCACATGAACACAATCACACATTTACAGAGATGTGCCGTTTGTTTCTTTTCCGACCCGTATTCCGCCAGGCCCCGCCCCGCAGCGCTGCGATTGGCTAAGAGTTCAGACTCAGGCGCCTTCAGAACGAACTGCTAGCCAATCGGAGCGCGGCATATGCGGGGCCGCCGTGCGGTCTGCCAATCCCCGCGCGAGCTGGAGCGACTCTCCAGAATACGGGTGTGGAAAAAATGGGACCCACCGCATCTGGCTTGCCTTGTCTCCTCCACAAACGCTTCGGCACGACAAAAAGCCACCGCCTCCAAACAGACCCCAGCCCTCACCTGCTCGGTGTTAAGCACGGCCAGGGGCGTGCGGGCCGAGGCGGGCCTCCAGAGGGCCGGCTGAGCCTCTAGGGCCAGCTGCAGGTCCAGGATGTAGTCGATGACATGCTGGAGGATCTCCACCCGGCTGACTTTCTTGTGCGGCGGAATGGTGGGCACCAGGCGCCTCAGGCGGCTGTAGCAGTCGTTCATGTCGTGATGAAGGCACAGCAGGTCTTCCTCGTCCTCCTCTGTGGCGCAGTGTGGGGGGCGCAGACTGGAGGGGGGGTCCCTGTGGGGGCGAAGAGGAGCGGTAGCCTTCATCGTCCAGACGAAAACTCCAAAATACGGGCTGGTGGTGGAGGTTTGGGGAGGTCTGGGCTGTCTTCTGGTTGGAGATGTTTGGAGAGCAAGCAGAAAACCTCACACACAGTGTCTGGTTATCAGAAAGAGAGACAGAGAAAGAGGGAGAGAGGGACGGACTCTAGTCTGCGGTCATCCTCTCCAGCTCGTGGCCGCTCGTGCGCGCAGCGTGCGTGTTGGAGAGCGCGCCGGAGTTTGCGCTGCGGATTTATAGCTGGGAGGAGGCGCCACCCGCCGGAGCGCTGACAGGTCTGGGAGAGAGGCGCTCAATCAGGAGCCTCCTCAGACCCGCGCTCCAGCAGCAGCAGCTCAGAGCGGGGGGCGGGGCCACGGCTGCGGTGGGTTTGTTACAGATGGGGGGGGGGGTTATAAAGTGTGTGTGAATGTGTGTCTTTATGTCTTTATCATCTTTATGTCTATAGGTTTGTGTGGGTGTACATGTGGTGCATTTTTTTCAGTCCAAAAGGTGCAATATATACAATTAAATTCCATTATAATAGAATTATTATTATTATTATTATTATTATTATTATTATTATTTTATAGTTTATATTCTATTCATATTATTATAATGAGGT
>JBBPDH010000007.1:9500992-9512323 GCA_037974565.1 Clupeocharax schoutedeni
TTGTTTTGTTTCACTGTGTACTAACTGTATATGGTTGAAATGACAATAAAGCCCTTTGAACTTGAACTTGAACTTGATCTTAACAATTCCCAAATAGCACATTGGTGAGAGATAATAAAAAAAGCTATAAATAAAAATGCCAAAAAGAAAAAATATTTCTGCAGGGGACCACGCATATTAGATTTGTGTGGCATTTTTATTTGCCAATATATTATTTTTTTACAGTGTATGGATATTGCATGACCTTCAAGGTTGATTTGTTATTATGTTTTTAGTCAGACTCATACCCATGCATTGTGTTTGTGGCGCAAACAGACTCAATAACCACAGACCTTCCTGCAGAAATGGTTTTGCTGACTGAGGGAGGAAAGCATATGGCATGGTAACATTAGTTAAAATTAGCTTTATTATCAAGCAGGACGTTCCTGAGGATGCAGTCACAGAGAGACGTTCTGAATACCGCGCATTATAAAAGGAAGTCCACCATCTTAGATTGATCACGCTACAGCTGGCTTCATCCCACTAGAGAGAGACAGAGATCATAGGCAAGAGAAATGACGAGCATCGTTTTTGTCATAATTTGTTGAATGTCGAGTGTTGATGACCATCTGTGCTTTCTGAGATGCTGTGCTGAAGCAAGTATGGGAGTGTGTGCGTGCGCGTGTGTGTGTCTGTGTGTCTGTGTGTGTGTGTGCGTACGTCTTAATCTCATAAGATGTTTCTTCTTCTTTAAGAAACTGAAAATGCTAATCAGTTTCTTTGTAAATTTCAAAGTCTTGAGAAGACATTTACACCAATTCTGTATGTATGTCAGGCGTGAGTGTGTGTTTACTCCACATTCAGTCATAGACACAATTTAAACCCTGAGGTTTTGTGCACCAGGTCAAGATCAGTCCCACAGTCTCATCTATGAGTTCCCATGGGGACGACAAAACCCCTGTCGCCACGGTGCCTGTGTCCCTCGGCAACTGAGCCAAGAGGCTAGCAGAGGGAACGAGGGACTGAGTTGGAGGGAGAGGGAGAGGGAGAGGAGGAGTGAGGGATTAAGTCCCCTCTCGCAGGATAAGGGCCTGTCTGATTGAGGCTCTCCTGCTAGAGTGGGTTTGATCTTTCTACCTATCCTTCTCATCTATTTTCTCATTCCCCCATTGCCTTTTGTGTCATCCCTCTCGTCTATTTCATCTACCCTGCTAAACTGTAATCCAACGTGACAAACTTGCAGATGGTGTGTCAATGCCAGTGCCAATAGCTCCCTAGTGTCAGGGGGCCCACTGGGCAGTCCACTGCCCTGCCTGCCTTCATCCAGGGAACAGGGGGCCCCATCTATCACAAGCCTTGATGTTAGCAAGAAGATGGGCCTTCATGTGTGGTAAATGGGATACAGCAGTATTCGTTGACAGACATCATGAAAATAAGGCAAGAACATTTGTAGTGTAGTGTATCTCCTAAATGTAGTAATCAGACCAGGCCTGTGGGATAGGTAGACTCAGTGCTGGCGCATGAACAGGGGAAAATGGGAGGTGCCCAGGGGTGCCAGACTGCAAAATGTGTAGTTTTACTATGTCTATTGTGCCTTTGTCCTACACAATAGGCACCACATAAAGGGGTTAGATACATGGGATCAATGTCCCCCTTAAATTGGAGAGGCATAGTCCATGTAATCCTAGAATGAAACTCATGAAAATTCATGTGAGAATCATGAAACACTTTCAGCATGTTTACCCTGGCATGCAGGTCTTACTACAGATACAATCCTGATATTATATAATATTGTAAGAGACAACAAGTGCAGTGTTTGCTGTATGATCCTACTACTGCAATAGATTACAGAAGTGCAAATACAACCATGAAATCTTTATTTATTGAATGTTTGTAATGCTTTAAGGAAAACAAATCATCCTTGACTGAAATATGTTTGGAACCACTTCAGGGTATTAACTTCGATTCCTGGGGTGTTACTGGTGCTTTTGTTGTGGAAGTCCCTAAAACTTTTAAAACTTGGAGTGTCTTTTGAGGTCAAGATAGAGATTGTTGAGTGAAAGGAAATCGCAGCTAAGCTAAAAGTGATGCTGCTGAAGTAAAGTTGCACTAAGGTGCGCATCGGGCAGATCTGAAACTAAACGGACCTTGCTACAGACGATGAGTAGTCCATTTTCCACATGCAATGTAAAGAGGGTAGCATGATCATCTGACTAAAACAAAAGTGCATGGTAACAAAAATAAAATTAATTACTAATAATGGTAATCTATGACTGCTCATATGTTTATGTCCATTCCCTAAAATCACAATGTTTTGTCTGTATCAGAAATGTTAAAAGAGCAGAGCTCAAAGCAGGTTTTAAATCTCTAAAGACATGTATATCTGGGAAGATGTTTTCTCACAATTGGTAAATTACTGTGTCACTGTGCTTTCCGAATGGACGGCAACAGCAAACTTCTGATGCTGTCATTTGAATCCTGTAGGCAACACAAAACCATTAACTAGCAGCATCATCCGGACCATAAAACCATACGATTTCAAACTAAACCCCTTAACAGCAACCTCTCCCTAATGTTATGTGCAGTACATTTTGGTCATGAGTGTCTGTGTCATAGTAAAATGGGGGCATGCCTTAATGAATGTCCCATACACTGGAACACTGGATTCTCGCATTTCGTGAATAGTACAATTATTCGTTTTAGCCTGTTTCCCTTTGTTCATTTTGCAACTGTCAAATCAACATTGCGAAGGATTTTATTTAGGTGCTGTATGTGGGTAATTTAATTTAGGGAGTACTTTTTTAGACATTCAGACTTTATAAATGTTATTTTGGGCCGCTTTGGTGTGTTTATCACAAAAATTCACATTACGTTCACTGTGAAAATATCACACATTGTCCAACCCACCTTCAGAAAACAGTGTGAGGCTGCGTTCTCCAGAGCCCCTCTGGGATTGGATTTGGTGACATATGCCCAGCTCCCACTGGATCCCATTGAGCAGCATGTGGGTGACACATTCATCATGCAGCCTGCACTTTCAGCCTGCTGTTATGAATCTAATTAGAGTGTGCTGCACTTCCTTGACGTAAAGCAGCATCACTCTAGCGGGTGGGATAACTACAACCCCCCTCATACATACACACCCTGAAGCTCCAAAGCCAGTAATCCACAATGGAACCCCACAGGCATGCAGCAGGGACGTCTGATAGAGACGGTGCTAATACAGATTTAGGGAGGTTACAGGATCATGTAATTTCCTGACTGCTCTTCTGGCAGTTCAGTATGGTGCTAATACTGTTCGCAGACAGAAAAGTTTATCACTACAGCAAATACTTTGCTTGTATTGCTGAATACATTCAGTCACAAGTTTGTAGATACTTTCTATATTCCTGGTCATTTTATCAGGTGCCCCTACCATATGGGCATTTCAGTTGCAAGGGACCACCACAAAAACACTTCTGACCAGATATTATTCGAGTGGTGAGCATTCCCAGCACAGCACTGACATTAATATAACAATGGCATGGTAGTGTGTGCTTCCATGCTATGATATACATACACAGTACACAATACACACAATATAAATGTTCAGAAAACAGGTATGTCCTGTAGTTCTAAACCAACCAGTGATGGAGGAATAGAAGATGGCTGAAGCAAATGGTGCACCAACATGATAGGTAAGTGTGATAATGTGGCCAATAAGTGTACAATGTTTATATCTTCCCAGGCCATATACATTAAAGCATGTACGACAAAATAAATATCTCTGGAGTGCTGCATGCAGTGAAGGCCAGGTGCAATCATACTTTGTAATCCAGCCTTGAACTGAACTTGAACTGTCTTTTTGGAGACATAAAAATAATAATAAATCTTGGGCTGAGAGGCAATGTTTCTGACTGGGAATGTGAATGGCTGCTATGATCTAAAAACTATTTCGCAATAGAATAACATGAACTTGATCTCAATCAGCTATCTATAGATCTATACCTGAAAATAGCATAAATGTAATACATAATGTGTTTGGACCCCAGTGGGCTAAAATATCAGCAATGCTATTTTGCTGATACCCTAGTACCAAAGCAATGGTCACCGACATGCTAATATCCAATAAGTGTCACTGCTGTGATTAGTCCACAACACAAATATAATTTGATCAGCGATTGCCCTGTGATGGTCCCTTTCTAATGATGGATGAAAATTGTACAGCACCAGATTTGCAGTTAGGCTATATGGGTACAGCCAATATTTGTAAACCTGCATCTTGCACATATATTACAGGTATACCTGATACAATGTTTAATCCATGAAGGAAGAAGGTAGTTGTACCTAATTAGTTGGTGTATGTTAGCTTTCAAAGTTCACTGCAAACAAACAGTTCCTATTCTTACACTACAGTTCCCGTTTCAGTGTTTAGAGTGTCTAAGTTATGTTATTTATGAGTGCAGGCAGGCATTTAGTGCTCTGAATCATTAAGTGTAGTGCTTGGCATTAAACTGTCAGAGAATCATATGGAGGATAATATATGAGAGCCTGTGAACAACACCAGAGGAGTAAAGAAGGCCATCTTGTCTGGGTCTGCTGTTTCTATCTGCCTTGTTAGAAAGGCACCCAGGGAAACAGTGAAACTTCACACTGGAGGCACAAGAGGCTTGTTCAATGACACTAGTTCACTCCCACTTTTGCAGAACTGACACTGAATACATTTGGCATGTCATGCGAGTTTGTTATGTCCCACTTTAGCTAGGAAGAGTAGCTGGTCGATGAGATACAGACAATTTTCAAGCACTTGTGAAAGGAGCTTCAGTATTCACTTTTAGCACCAACCCACGACTCTGAAAAACGAAACCCTACATGGGTATTCTGTTGGCTTTAAAGTGATGCTGATGCCGCAAAAGTGAATGCTGATGCTATCAGCGAAATTCAATATTAGTGAGCAGACGCTGAAAAACAAGCAATACTATGATATATTAGATGATACATAAAATATTGTGCACATGCAGGAAGGAACAGGCTAAAAATGAATCTTCACAGCAAATTGTAAATAACTATCTCACCACAGTGCAGTATTTCTTACTGCACTGCAAATGAAAGGTGGCAGGACCACTGAGAAGAATCTTTGAATCTCATAGAAGGAATCAAGTTTTACTGTATAAAGTGCAGGGCTGATAATGACAAGAACATCTTGATTTATGCCAGTGCAATGAAACCGTTTATATAAATAAGTATGTGCCAGTTAAAATGATCAGGTACTGAGTTGGAGTGGAAGATGTACTATTACAATTTAACTAAAGGTCACACACGTTACTCCAATGAGGAGGAACACAAGGCTGCAAGCTTTAGCCTTACCCCAATCCATTCTAACTAAATTGCTTCATGGAGGGTTTCATAATTAGCTCAGGAATTACAACAGCCGTTTACAGCATTAGAAACTGCATGGAGCTGTGACTCTTAGACTGATTTGAGAAACACCACTCTAAAAAAAAACTATACAGGAAAAACGTACATTCCATATTCAAGTCAATCCTAGGCCACCGTTTTAAATGGTCTAAACATCTGGTGCAATTCCTGAGTGCATTATAAAGCCTATTGTGAATTGACTTAGGTGTTTTGGTTTGGGAAAGTTCTAATCCTTAAAGTGCTGTAGTATCTCAGTCTACAGTAACAGGGGTGTAACTGTAATGGTGTGACATTTTCAAGGCATTGCACTGACATAAAGTAAAAGCTTTTTGGTCATTAGCTCTGTGCATCTTTGTTGATTAGCCTCTGGCATTTTATGAGATTTAAAGGTATGAGAGAGCTGGACATAACCCAATACAGCGTAAAATGTGGCAGGCATGTTTTGAGTAGTTAACTTTAAGGCCCCAAGGGCTACAAAGCAAGATAGCTAATGAAATAATCTGGCCAATTAATCTTTGTACATTAATGAAATAAATACATAAATAAAATGAACTTTTAATTACAATGATTTACAGAGCAATTAATCATTAGCTAAAATACCAAGATCTTAACAGCCTGTTACTGCATTGTTACTATTTCAAACCATATTATTATATTTATTATATTATATTTACTCTTGATTGATAACTGCAGTGCTGCAATGCTTGGAAGCAATCTAACCCATTGGTTTGTGGTCTTCCACCGGTTCTTCTTGCTATTAGGTGTGGAGAAGGGTGACACTGCTGCCCTCCACCTAGAAGACCAGGGTTTGACTCCCCGCTCAGGAAAGTACCAGTTACCTCTTTATCTTGATTAGACAGGTAAAAGTTCCATATAAAAGAGTCAGTATATTTTTCAGTATAATTTATCAATATTCAGTATATAAGCAATATTTTTGTAACAATGCACAAACAATTGTACTCCAATTGTAGCTGCTAAGAAAGCTCAGAAATCTAAATGCATAATGATACTTTCTGTTCTCTGTTTCTTTTACAGTGTAGAGCCTGTTATTACTTTGCCACACTGCAGCTGCATATGGAGATGTGATGTAAAAGAGCAACGAAGCATTTAGATTAAAGAAAATATAAGATGCTGAAAATATTAGGTGTTGAAAAGAAGCTGTCAAAGACCAAGAAAGGCCAGAACTATGTTTGATATAAGACTAATGTCAATGCAGAAGATGCCTTCTCACACTGTACCTCAACTGTAGCTAGTGCTAATCAGAAACATCACACAGCGGTGCCAACAACAGTTTGTATTACATACTGATGCATTCCTTGTAATTAACAGAATCTGGACATTTTCATGGTTTATTTTAGGCTGGGGAGAAAAGACAGAGGTTTAAATATTAGATGTGTGCTAACGTGTAATGAATTCTTATTTTAAAGACAAACATTTCATGTTCATCAAGTAATATTGAAATAACCTCAGCTGTTATGACAAGCAGTTATCTGTGGAGGAATTCCAAAAACTGACATCTCCTGAATGCACACACACAAACATGCACATTCACATGCGCGCATGCACACACACACACACACACACACAAACATGCACATTCATATGCTCACACGCATACACACACACTCACACAGACACAACCACATGTGTGCAAGTGGCAGTACCTCTTCCACTACAGCAAACACTCACAGACTGGGCACCCTTCCAGCTCCGTGCCGCCCTGGCATCACACTTGTACACACACACACACACACACACACATACACACTGCTGTACACACATGCATGCACGCTGCTGTACCCATGCCAAAGCTCTCGGAAGCCCAGCATGTGTTTGGTGTCCTCTGAATGCTCCACGCGTCGCCACAGCCCGTCTGAACACTCCGTAATATCAATAATTGATGCTCTTGAGGAGTAGTAATTAAATTAGTTAATTATGCCAGTAAAATTACATGTAATTATGTGACTGGAGGGTATGTTTAGTAAATTAGTCTCATCCATGCTCACTGTGGAGAATGCTGCCAAATTTGGTTCCTTGATGATTAGGTCTTTTTTAGCAGGAAGTAAATGAGCCGTTTATGAGGAATCATATGATCCAGTGACAACTCTCTTTAGGGTCCCCCCCCTCTCTTCTGCTCTTTACAGAGCAATTAAATAACTAATGTTTTTCTGCAATGCGAAAATAACTTTAAGAAAGTTTAAGAAATTAAATTTAAAAGAAAACTTCAGAGGATGCTGTATGTGAGTGTGATATCTGAAGCATTTCCAGTGTGAAAAAGCTCCGAAAGCCACACTGAGCTGAATGGCCAACCCACTCAACCCACTCTTCTTTATAAACGCTCTTGGACTTCTACTCCAGGAATGTAACTGCTGAGAGCCTCTTAAAGACTATTGCTTAAGGCTAGAGGCAGAACAAAACCACTTTTACTTTCCCAGTACTGATTCTAAACCATGACTGATAACACTATAAAGCCATTTTTTGTCTATTTTTCTTTTTATTTCTACTGCAAATTGAGGACCTTAATTTACAAGTGCCACCCCTAAACGCGTGCTTTGCTGTTCTACAGAAATATTTTATATTCAATACACAAAATTAATTTATATTTCAAACTGTATGTGCACAATTTGACTAGTTTGGTTTCCGCTGGTTATAATTACAAGTGGAAGTACAAATTCCCCAAAGTAAAAATTAACTACAGCAATGAAGTACAATTTCAAGCAATGTTGTGAAGAACATTTTCACACAAGAAAAAAAGCTAGTAGCTTTACACTTGATTAGCTTGTCTCCATGAGGATTTAGTACCACAGCTGACTGACTAAAAGCAGTAGAATTTGAACACACACAGTATTCACTGTTTGTAAAACAATGAAATGATTTTGAAATGTTTTAATTCATTTTACACCTTGAACCATTTGAGTGGGTTGCTTTAACTCGTAATAATAAGCTGCACTGTGTGTTGATTGACAGAGTTTCTGGTCTACTTTAATGTAGACAGTTTGAGGGGGATTCAGGGACATGCTTTGGGGGTCCTTTAGCTACTTCCATTCCCAGCAGTGCCAAGACATTAAGAACAGAGAAGAATTCTCTCTCTCTTTTTTGTTTTCTTTCTCTCTCTCTCTCCTAATTTTTTTTCTTTCTCTTTTTCTACTTCTCATTCTCTCTCTCTCTTGTTTTCTCTCTCCTCCCTCCCACTCCCCCTTTCTCTCCCAAGATACTTTGGTGAGTTAATTGCATTATTCCACACCACACATTCCCAGATCTCTCCATCTCATGTACAAATCTGTGTGTGCATGTGTGTGTGTGTGTGTGTGTGTGTGTGTGTGTGTGTTTGTGTATGTGTATAAACTCTCTCCGGCTTTACTTTAGAAATGAAGCAAGCATTCGTGATTTATTCAGAAGGAAGGCTGATCCCAAAGATGGGAGAAGAACATGTTCACAGAATTAAAAAGAGGCCTTCGTTCTTGAGAGGAAAATTTGACTTGACTGCCGAGGTTGTCACGGAGACACACATGCGTTTTGACAGCAGGGGTAACTGGCTGATTGAACAATATGAAAACAAGCTAGTCAGACATCACAGGCACCCAAGCTCCTGCTCCCCTGATGTTCATTTCTGAGGACGAGAACACTTTTATTTGACGAGACAAGCCAGGCAGCGGAAGAAGAGAGAAGATCCAGAGCCAGAG
This sequence comes from Clupeocharax schoutedeni, assembly GCA_037974565.1. NCBI lineage: Eukaryota > Metazoa > Chordata > Actinopteri > Characiformes > Alestidae > Clupeocharax > Clupeocharax schoutedeni. The sequence goes on from JBBPDH010000007.1 coordinate 9,510,052, forward strand.
AGCTTAAACATCATTGGAGGTTTCAGACGAAACAATGGTGCAACTACAACTGGACAGCGAAACACAGATATGCTCTACACATTCATTTATCTCAACATGCATAAGCATTAAACAGATCATTGCTTTTTAAATACTCAAACCCAACTGCAGTCATACTTTACTGAAGACAGCAAATTTCGAATTGAACTTATGAAGAGCTATTTCTGACCAGAGGCATGACTGAAGTCAGACCTGCAATGTTTCTGTAACTCATTTGTAACCTACATTTTCTGATAAGCTGCCCCACTGGTTAAAGCTTGACACTTACAGACAACATCAAGCCTAGAAAATGACTAATAATTTTTCTTTCATTTTGCCATAATTGATTTAGTACAAAAATATGTGCTGTCTATAATATGTGAGAGAAATATGTGAGAGAGTAGTAAGCCATGTTAATCTTTTTTCAAGTGAATGTCCCACATCAGTGACTGAGCCCATCTATAGTTGCAAGAATGTATCTCTAGAAGTGGAGCAGCAGGGTCTCATACATGTTTATGTATCTGTTTATAGTGTTCTGAATAGAAATATACAGTGCCCTCCAGAACTACTGGCACCTTATTTGATGATGGAAAACATTTCAGGAAAATACCTCCTTTTGTTTCTCAAACATTGTCTTTACTCAGCAAAGAAGGAATTCAATTCCATATGAGCCCACCACCACAAAAATGAAAACGTCTCTCAAAACTGTATTCTGAAAACCATTTTTTGTAATTACTAGCATGCCCTTATTTTATATTTTGTGCCAAAACCTTTTGACAACAGAACATTACTGAGTCTTTCTTGTACTATTTTTATTAGACTAGAAAACACAGAGAAACTCCTGAGTCTTCTCTTGTTCACTTTCTTCTTCAACTCAACCCATAGGTTTTCAATTGGACTGCCAGAGCTACTGGAAGAGAAACAGTCCTGCAGAATTGCAGATCCTTCACCATTTTCAAAGCTTGATACTTTTCTATCTGTGGCCATCTTTACTTAAATCCACCTCTTTGTGTTCAAAGAGTTCAATTTCTGTATTTGTGTCACTCTGGGCCTCAATCATGCCCCCAGTGGCTCCCATCTCCTGAGTATTAACGGTACCCATGTCTTGTCTGGGATGTCACATTTTCTGTCTAAGCCCGGTGCCGGGGCAACCCAGGTGTAGAGGCTCTACACACGAGTGAGCTGGATTGTTAGCCACCTGATTACAAGCTCATCTGTCTTGTGTCTTCTTGTTTAAAGTAAAAGTCGTTTTCTCGTGATTGTTTGAATGTGTTGAGTCCCTCAACATGATATAGCTTAAAAGCCAGACAGTTCAGAGACAGGGTGTGCGGTCACTATATTCCTCTTCTAGATGTGTCTGTGTGAGATTCTTTCCAGCCTGTGTGGGATGAAGGGAACAGGGACTCTCTCTGTGTCTTCCATCTGTCTCTACAAGCCAAAGTCAGTGAGAAGGCTTTCACTTTAAGCGGGTTAATGAGAAGCGGACCAACTTTACTGGCCACCATTGCGACTGATCCTTAGAGTATATAGGGCAACTCAAACAACTGCTTAGTGCACTCCCGCTCAATCCTTAGTCTCACTGGGCATGGACGGGCGTCTTTGATCTGGAACCTGCAGCTGTGTTGTGTTTAATTTGGAACTCCTGGAGCTCCTAAGTTCATTAAAGCTTGTTTTGGTTCTGAAGTCTATCCTGCAGTTGCATCCTCCTTACCCGCACAACATGACAGTTCAGTTTTGTCTGACCATGGCATCCTGTTATTGTTAATGTTCTCGTGATGTCTGACAAACTCAAAGGGCTTTTACTAGTCTTTTACTTTATTTAAAATGAGCTTCATATGGGTGAGATCGTTTTTCATTTGCATTTCCTTAATTAAAATGTTCTGGTGTGCCAGTCATTGTGGCATAATTTTGTTTTAAAAATGTACTCACTAATGGCTGCTTTATTCTCAGACTAAACTTAAATAAAGGTTGTATTTTATTGAATATAAAATTACAATAATAACTGATGATGATACATTTTTAGAGCCCTTTTCAGTCATATTAAGCAAGGGTTCCAATAATTATGGAGGGCACTGTATATGTTTTAATCCCACAAAGGATCCAGGGCTATTGGGGTCATAACCCAATAGCCCTGAACAAATCATGCCTTTGTTTCTGACACTCCTAGAAAAACAATAAAGTGAAGTGATCATTCAGTCATACGTGAACACACCACTGCACACAGTGTGAACAGCACGAAATTCACCCTCTGCAT
>JBBPDH010000007.1:9555298-9566568 GCA_037974565.1 Clupeocharax schoutedeni
GTTGTGATCTAACTTGGCAGCACAAAATCTGCTATGAAGCTCTGGTTACTTTTGTTCATATGATTATTTTTGCAAACAATGCAATTATAAACATTCACAAATGTTAGCAATATGGCTTTTAATGTTTGTATTGTGTTGCATTATCATAGGAACTGTATTTTCATATAGAGATCAAGTGCCATGTTAACATACTTATCAGTGTATGAATACTGATCTGGTGTGATCTTTAATAAATGTAAACAGATTGATAAACTAATATATGGGATCAGAATTCTTACTCTGAGAAGTTTATTAACACTGGCCCAGAGGAGGTCGGTAAGTTTGTATTTTACTCCTCTGAAATGGTGATGCAGTAATCTCTTTGCAATAGTTGTGAAGGTCACTGTTAAACGGTTAAATGCAAAATTAATTTGGCTGCTGACAACAATATTCCTTTTTAGTTCATCATATCAAACATTTGAGATGTTTATCTGAGTTTTTTTTTTTTTTTCAAAAACTTTGCCTGAGGAAAAGAAGAAACTAAAAGCAAGGCAACCTAAATGAACACAACTAAGTTTTGATTAAAGCGAATTGTAGACATGAAAGCTGTCAGATGTTTTATTCATTTCAGTCCCTCCTCTTTGATCAATGCTTTCATCGCTGTGTTAGAAAGTAAATCTGCAAAAGAAAAACAAAAGATCAATGAAAAAGTCATTGATGGATGACAACTAATTAGTGAAGACTGTCAAAACTGCCAGAGCGATTGACCAAAGGCATGAGAAAAAGCATTTACAGAAAGAAATTAATTTCAGCTCGTGTATAGGTAACCCATTCAAAGATAGGAAAAGCCCAGAATGAATACATTATATATGAAAGCTCTATATTTTTTTCCTTGTGTCACTATTCCAGGGTCATATTTACATCAGGCCTATTCATTACATTTGGCTGTAATAAAACCACCTGACTACATTCAAGTAATTTTTATGTTTTTGTTTTTGCCTTTCTCTATAGTGTCATTGTCTAAATGGGGAAGAACAGGCTTTTTGGCATGCACTCACAGCAGAAATGGGTTCAGTCCATCAGCGTCCCGGGCTGCAGGTCTGAGGGGAGGGAAAGAGCCGAGAGGATGTGGAGCAGGAGCGGAAATAGCAGCATGCCCACGACTGCATTAGCATTCTCCCAGACAGCCTGTTAGCTGAAGAGGGTTTTAATTAGCTATTTTCCCGCTAGCAAATGAGGAAATTATCGGCTGAGTGAAACAAGCCAGAGACAACTGGGCCTGCCACCAACAAACACATGTCCATGTCAGCACAAACACACACGCGCACACACACAGTTCCCTAAACACACACATGGCATGGGCACTCAGAAGCGTAGTATTATCATAATGAATGGCTCTGGAAAATGGGGTGAAGAAAAACGTTTTGAAAAACGTGTCCCTCTACTCATTCTGCCTTTGCCAAACCTGATATGAATACACAGCAGCAATACTGCTTCCATAGTAATATGATTATTTTCTTCAAGTGCTTAATCACTGATTCCTTTCATCCCTCGGCCCTCCCCACAATACGCACCTCAGCTCCCCAAAAAATTTTAATTTACTAACACAGGCCCTCTTTGGAGCGGGATTTTAAAGAGTGGCTTGGATTTAATTAGATCACCACCGATTCCTCTTGTTTCAGAGGTGGCATTAATATTTAAATGAAAAGCCCCATGCTTGCTTAGCGGTCTGTTGATAAAATAGATGCTCCCGTCTCAAGTCTTGCACACCCAGAGACTGCACGTCTCTTGCTGCTGCTTCATCTCAGCTGGGCTCCTGCTGTCAAGGAGTGCTAATAAGAGGCCTAGAAGACTCCAGTCCTCCTGAACAGCCCCCACAGTGCTTTCTGCGCTGCAGTGAGTGGAGAGAAAGGTGTGGCATGATTTCTGTAGAAAATCTGATCAGTAATATGAAAATATATAGATATCACAAGTGCTTCCATGTTCTGTATTAGTACATTGGCCTGTGGAATATGGGATGCAGTACATATAAAATATACCGTACTGATTCTTATGCACTCTTTTACAGACTCATATCATTTCAGGCTGTATTCTTTGATATTTGTCTCACAAACAAGGAAAACAAAACAAAATGTGTTGTCTTTAAAGGGTAAACTATTTTTTTTTAAATATTGGCATCTCGACAATTTGTATAGAAGAATTTGTATAAGAAACATACTGTTCTTTATACTGGTGGTGGTGGTCTGGAGGTCAACACATATGTGACTTATATTTAATTAGCTAACACTGCATTGAACCTGCATATGTTTTATTTTTGGTTTCCATAATGATGGTATAGTTAAATAATACAAATTTGAAGACAAAAAATTCTGTGGGTAATATTTTTCACAGTGTTTATATCTCTTTGCTACAAACGGATTTAAAAATGCTTTAGGGTATAACCTTATCTAAAACTATTGGCAAGCCATATCTCAGACATCAAGCAGCATATTGATAATAATTTCATGCCTTTTGAGAGACATCTTTAATAAGTATTATGAGCGTCAGACATCTGGGTCTTATCACCTTATGGTAATATTTTAATTATGCAAAACATTTGACACACTGGATGGCTTTTTATATTGATATAGAATCAGCTGCTGCCCAAACTTTTACCTTTACAACGAACTCCAAAACAGGAGGTTTAAGAGGATGAGAGAGAGAGAGAGAGAGAGAGAGAAAGAGAGAAGGAACTGAATTCAGTGTAATTGAAGTGAATTAGGTCATTTAACGTAAACATCAGAGCTGTAATTTAAATGGTTCTGTCATAAAAGCCATCTAAAATGCATACACACCTTTCCTCAAAGCTGAGGCTCTGGGGGGTTGATTTTCTCCAAAAATGATTTACAGCACCAAAGTTTTCCGCACCATCTCAAGATGATCTCAGAGCTGGGATGCACTTAGGAAACTCACCTATCTTCTTCAGCTCTTCATCACTTTAAATGTTAATTTGGTGATGCATTAAAGTTTCCACTTTTATTCCAAAACCGTATGCTTTAGAGATTAGTCTAAAGCTTATGCCATTCCTCATGCATACTTCAGACATCTCATAAAAACACAACAGCAAAGCCTGCCACTTCTCTCCAATGAGACTTCACCACCACTAAATATTTCACTACCTTTCTTCTCCTCTCCACCGATCCTGAAAATCTTTGTCTTGTTTCTGTGTCCTGTGTCTGTCCTGTGGCTTTGGGAATTGTTCTGTGTTTTTGCTTTTTGTGGAATGAGGGAAAGTGAGACAGAGAGAGAGAGAGAGAGAGAGAGAGAGAGAGAGAGAGAGAGAGAGAGAGAGAGAAAGAGAGAGAGAGAAAAAGAAAGAGAGAGAGAGAGAAAGAAAGGCCTTCAGTGCTCCCTGCAGCCCATCAGTACTGACCTAGAAACAGCACGCTGATCACTCCCTAGGGTGAGTGCCAGCCACCGCCCTCTCTCTCTCTCTTGCTCTCTTCCTCTGATGAGGAGGTGAAGAGCAGAGGCATGCTCTCCATCCTGGGAATCCATTGAAAGGTGAAGGAGTTCACTGCCGAAAGCTGAGGATGAAGAGTTTTGTCTGCTTAATGGATGGCTTCAAGTGTGCTTTTTCTAAAACCTGCTCTTCTACCTGTGTCTACAAAACATCTGGCGCACAGTGGATGAGGATCAGTGAAATAAAGCAATCAATGTTCCTTTTTTACATAGGCCCAAAAAATTAACTGTGTGTTTGCGTTTTGACAAAGACTGTTAAGGCCACAACATTTCATAAACAGGCTTTGCCTATGATTCAGTGACTAATCAGGCAGCAAAGGAGTGTGTGTGTGAGTGTGTGTGTGTGTGTGTCCTCCACTGGCCTCACTCTGTCTCAGCACAGCTTTAATGAGCAGAGGCAGACAGGAGCAAGGAGCGAGGCTGCATACAGTCCATTAGAGCTGAAAGAACTAGAGAATCAGAGGGAAAGTAAGAGAAAGAGAGAGAATATGAAATAGACAAAGACAAAGAAAAATATAGAAAGCCAAAGAGAGCAAAAAGCTCCTGCATTCCCTTTAACCTTAAGAGAAGGAGAAGAAGAGAGAGGAGGGGGGACTGGTCTGGAGAAATTGAATATTACTGAATATTTTGTTCAACTGTTGACTTTAAAAGGACATTCATTTAACCATCATTTAACCATTTAACCATCACCAGGGACAAAAGCACAAAAAGAGTGAAGAGAAGCGTCAAAAAAGAGTAAAAAAAACCCCAAATCATCTACTGCAGTTAAAACACCGTAAATGTTAACACTTCTCATGCAAACCTCACAAGCACAATTTTCACTGACTTAAACCCAGCCTGTCTCCAAACCCTGTTTCTCGGGTGGGTGGCTGATTGAAAATGGAGTGTGTGTGAGGCGGGTGTGTGAGCCCCATAACACCCTCCTGCATTTTAATTAGCCCAGTGAGCATTCCTCTCTGGGATACTCTACATACCGACCCATCACCATGACAGCCACGGTGCAGCTAAGGAAGACAGGACAAGAAGATTTCACTAGTGGATTGAGTGCCAGGCCCACAGCTTCAAGGCTGCATTTTCACCACAGTGAGAAACGTTACAGAAATGCCACTGACTTTGGATGGGTTTGTTCCTGCCAGAGTGAACTCGTATGAAGACACAGCTCCTTTGAATGGAATTCTGATACAACTGAAAACTCATAAGCATGAGCAAATGGAAGGCAGCATTGTAGAAGCACTGCTAGTCATCACTTTCATGAGAAAACATTGCATATCTCAGAAACAAAAACTTTAGCTTAGCTATTGAAATAATAAATCATAAAAGCTAATGTTGTTAACTTTAAATGAAAACCAACATCCATCAATCAGCATTATGCAAATGACATCATGCTGAATGTTGATTGCAAGTCATTTTGGACCATTTCTACTGCTCCATACATTAAATCTTCTTACAGTACTAAGGGCAGGGCATTTTCAAATCAGGGAATTGTTAACTAAACTGTTATGTGAACATGTAATATTAAGTTTTATTTTCAGCAATCCAGTAGAGGGGCATCCAGAAACAATCTTACAGACAAAAGCTTGCTTCCTTCAGCTTCACCCATGCACAAGCATCTGTCTGCCTTTGTCTACATGTGTTTCTTATCAGAGAGACACTTTCTTTGTACGCCTTTTTTCTCTTTTTTGTTGGTTCAGGTGTGTAAGGTGCTAGTCGTCAGGCTGGTGTGACTCAGCCCCGTCTTCTCTATCACCATGCATCACAGGCAGCACATTAATCACAACGCTGTCTCGCTCTGTCCCCTGGCTCAATCTATTCACGTCCCCCTTCCCTCCTCGACCACCAATCACACTTAATTAGGGCCTCCTACAGGCTGCGGCTTAAAGAGAAGAGCTGCGCACCTCTTTCCTTTACACACATTTTAGAGGCAGAAAGCCATTGTTAATGGCGAGTAAACCCATTCTGGGCACTTGTTTCAGCTCAGCCGCAGCCTTGAGGAAGCCATTTAATTTCAGCTTTACTTTAATTCAGTTGGTACTGCATCGTAAATGGTGGGGAGCTGAATCACATTAATTTGACTTCAGCAGCAGAGCAAATTAAAAATGAATGCTATGCGACTACCATTAGTGCCATGACACACTACAGTGATTTAACTGCAAAAAAGCTGCTCTCAACCTTATTCTGCTGAGACGCTCTAATAAACCTAAACATAAACACACTAATGTATGCTTTTATGAATTAAACAGGAACACGTTCATTCCATTTAATCCAGATCACAGATTTTTGAGATTACAGGAAATAGATGCACAAAACTCATATAAATATTTATAAATATAAGGGCATTTCTGATATGAGGAGAGCATGTTCTGACTGTTTCTATTCAAATCTTTATTCAGTTCACATGTTTGTGCTATACAAATGCACTTGTGGGTCAGGACATCTGTAGAAATTACCGTGGCAATTTTAAGTCTCTCCGCACTGGAGAATGTCAGAAACAGCGTATTCCAATCAAAAGCAGTACAAAGGCGGTTAATGGTGGTGTTGCTAAGGAGTCTAAGAGGAGGAAAAACACATGAGACACATTTAACGGCCATTCTTAAAATCAAGGCAGAAAATGGTGCACCTCTAAAAATGCATAATGAGGAATCACTGCATCTAACCATTTTTTGCACTGAATAAAGAGCAGATTTCAGTCACCAGCGCTCACATAGCAGCGCTTCAGTAGACCCTAAAGCTTACTTTAAAGGTAAAATGATGAAGCTGGATAAATTAAAGTTCATAAATATATTTCAATTAAATTATATGGAACCAGAATGAAAGAAGTAATCCATCAAACACCAATCCACTCATTCTTCTGAGCAACATGCCTAAAAAAGGCTTGATGGTAATGTCCTTTCATCTCCTGGATTATAAGTTCATATCAAACAATTGCATTAAGCTAACTGCTGTCCTGTCCCCTGCACGGGCACACTGCCTGGGTAAACCTGGGGGACTGGCAGAGAACACAGTGGGGTTCCATAACACTTCCAGGGTTAGAGGCTATGCAAATTTGGTGCGGGTGTGTTTCCGTGTTCAGCAGAACACTGCTGGATTCAGGCTCACGAGCAGCAGATGGCAGGGAGTCTATCAGAGTGGACCCCGCTGCGTGGGTCCAGCCCGCAAGCATCTTTAGAGGGAGATTAACCAAAATCGACATACAACAGGGTGGCCATTCCTTCAAACACACATGATTCCCTTGGTAGTGTCTGAATCTGTTCACATTTTCTATAATCAAACAGGGAGAGTCAAGGTTACAAAATATTGCACCCACATCACCTGAAATCAAACAGGTGAATATTAAGAAAGCCTTAAAAAAATGTTTTTTAAAAATCATCTTTATCTGCAGCATCTTTTATATAATGATAGGATGTATATCGTTGCTGTCGGGCGGAAACCTCGTAACTCCACTTTTGGTCTTTGTTGGGTTTTTTTTTTCATAAATTGATACTATTGGTCAGTCTACACATGGGTCTGTAAAAATGTGAAATTATTAACTATTCATTTATTAAATTATTAATTTCAAAGTGTTGAAACTAACTTGGAATGTTTGATGACACAGTATTCATTTATTTAGAATATAAATAGTTTTTACAGTTTCCTGAAAAATAGCCATTTTGGACATATGAGGTTTCCGCCCAACAGTGACAATATATAGATTTGAAACCAACAGAAGCCAGTTGGCTTCTTATAAGTGTTTTGTAAGTGTTTTAAAATAATGGGTTTTCTTTTCTTATCTAACAAGAAAAGAAACAAAATGATACAGTAATCAATTGTATGATACAGATGCTGCAGATACAGATTCTTTAAAAAGAATCAGATAAATCAGCCTCTTCTATCAATCTGATATCCAAAGTAAAACATATTTAAAAACCTTGCTTACAGTGGGTTGCTGTCGCAGCCACAAATCCAATCAGAATGCAGAATGAGGCTGTACTTCATTTCTGTCTAGGCTGCCCCCCCCCCCCCCCATTTCTAAAGCAACCAGTAATTGAGTGCATTGCACCACACCAAAATAGAGCACCTCTACACATCTCAGACACTGCGCTGCATATTCCCCCTCTCCCCCTCTGGAGCGGCGTCTGAACATGGTAAATTATTTACACAGGGTATAGATCTACAAACACTCAATCCGCGGCAGTCGCTCAGACGGATTGCCCGTGGGAGAGGAGTGTGGCCAGGCATTTTACAAAAGAGCGAGCAAGCGTGGTGAAAATGCGTCGGGCCGAAAAAGGTCAGCTGCCCCCCTCCGGGTCCACTGTGATATTTTCATTATTGAGGGGAAGAGTCTGCCGCACCACTCACTGCACAGCAAAGGGGTGTGGAGCACAGTGAGCACTCTAAAATCAGTGCACAAAGAGGAGAGGGAGGGAGAGAGAGAGGGAAAGTGAGAGAGAGAAAAAGAGGGAGAGAGGGAGAGAGAGAAAAAGAGGGACAGAGGGAGATTGCATAGAAAAAAAGGGGATGATAATAGAAACAGAGAAACAAAAGAATACCGATGAAAAAGATGAGGTAAAAAGAATGAAAGTGGAAAAGTGAATTACAGATGAGGAAAATAAATGAGAGAGAACTGCTTCTTCAGCTGTGCTTGCATTAGAAAATCGACTCCCCCTGCTAAAGCCTACCATCAGATAGGCGCTGATTGTTTTTGTTAGATACAGCGGAATCTCAGCTCCATCTCCTCCATGCTCGGAAATTGAATTTTCCCACGACGTCCAGGACACCGTTGTACTTGTGGTTTTTAAAATCGAAGAGGAGCAAGAGATACAAATATGTGCAAAGTAAAGTCATTTTTTACAGCTGAGGTAAAATGATGTGTGGTAATAAAAAGTACATTATTCTTTCATGTCCTGAATTTCTGGTAATGGATATCTGGTGTATGATACAGTTAGTGGTGATTGTTATCACATCTATTGATGGTCTTACCTTTAAAAATCATCCTTTAAATATATCTTCAGCATGTGACATGGAATTTATGTGCAGCAGTAGCAGTGTGTAGGGGAGAGCAGGGCACAAGCTAAAATTTTGGCTTTGTAAATGTTCAAAGTATACATTTTTAAACAAAACAAGCTGTGTGTCTCTGCTGCCAATAAACTCCTGCACCTGCTTTTTGTGAACAATTGACCTGAAAGTGGGGACTGGTTGTAACAGACTGGTTGAACAGATGGTAAAAAGTCTGGTAAATCAGTGCAAATATTGTTCATTAAAGACTATTCATTTTATGCTAATGTTGCTTTTAAATCTAAATATACACAGATACATGCATGAAAGAACTATGACTACTGAAAAGAAGCTGTGCAGCTTCATTTCTGGCAACAAAAAGGATGAGCTAACATCAGAATAGCATTGTAATTTTTATCTCATTTATATAACATACCATCTATGTTTGTGGTGAATATGTGCATACAATTCAGAAAATAACTCTGGAATACAAATGAGAAGAATGAGCTTACTTTGGGGGAGTTTGGTTTGCTTTCGATAGCTGGATGTTGTTGAATGCTTCAAAATAGTGCCATGCCACAGGCACCAAGCAGGTGATCAAAATACACTGTGGATTCTATCACTTATACACACACTGCATAAAAAGTTACTTTTATTTTCTTCAAGGTGAATCTAGAAAAACACCTGATTGCTGTCAAAATTTACAGACGAGGTTGCCATGGAAATATAATAAGATGATAAAAAGCTTCACATCAGTGTGAAAAACAGAACAAAAGGCAGAAATTAAACTGAAAAAATTACATATAATGACGTGTGGGATGCGAGTTACTGATTAGATGGAATGTTGTTTAGAATGTTGTTTAGAATAAATATAGCAGAACTGATCAGCTATGACATTAAAGCCTTTGACAGGTTAAATGAAAAACACTGATGCTTTTTGTTATGATGGCACCTATTCATTAGTGAAATGTATTATGGAGTTAGAGAAGAGTTCTTGAAATGAATTTGTTTCAATTCGACAAGAGCTAAATTGTGATGACTAGACATCTAACTTAGAGCAACTTCAAACCAGCAGGTCTTGCAGGGGGTTTCTGATATGTACAGTTTTGTACCTGTTAAAAGTGGTTTAAAGGACGACCAGTGAACCAGCAACAGGATCATTGGAACCCAAGACTCACTGATATGCAAGGGGACTAAAGGCTAGCCCGTCTGGTCTGATCTGACAGAAGAGCTACTGTAGCACAAACTGCTAAGTAGCACCAGGATGCACAGTGGTAAAAGATAGAAAGACTCCAGCAGAGGCAGTGTGATGATCAAGTCAATGTTCTGGGAGTCCTGGTATTCATGTGGATGTTATCTAGACAAAACACTGCCCACTTAAATACTGTTGCAGACCAAGTACACTCGCTTCATGGCAATGGTATTCCCTATTGGCAAGAACATCTTGTAGCAGGACAAACTACACTGCCAGACTGCAAAAATTTAGCAATGGCTTGAGGAACATGACAAAATCTCAGTCTGATTGAGCATCTGTGGGATGTGCTGGATGAACTATTCTGATCTGGGAAGGTCCTACTTGGTATCTTTATTAATTATTAAGAATTATTATTTAGCTTAACTGATGCTAACCATCTTAGTCCCAGATACTACAGCACACCGTCAGAGATCTTGTGTTTCCATGCCTCAATGAGTTTGGAAGCACAAGGGGACCTAAACAATGTTAGACAGGTGGCCTTAATGTCATGGAAGATCAGCGTGTGGTTCTCACGGCTAGTTAAAGTCAAAAAAAAAAAAATGTAACAGACACAAATGCCAAAGCAGCTTCCTTCCCACTTACGATTAATACGCAGCTCATTTTCTTTCTAGCCAGTGGAAGGAAATGGCTTTATTCTCTCTGAACAATCTCTGTCTCTGTTTCAGTACTACAGTGATTTCATGTGGTCAAAAGCATGACAACCTTTCACCCACTGGATGTGAAGTGTGTCCAAATGGATCCAAGCCAGTAGTTCTTTGTTATTCAAAAGGCTTCCATTAAGAAATCCCTATTTAGTCTGGAAGCTGGAAGTAATGACATGTAGCTGCTTTGCTGTGTTCTGTTGAGTAACTGATGGGCAACATCTAAGTTTAATACCAAAACCTAAACTTAACCTTTTATGAGTAGTGCATTAGTGGACATAAAAGTGCAGAGACAGACATTCTGTTGGATGGGGCCTGTGTCTGGCCTGGCACCAGGACTGGCACAGCTGAGGTCTTCATGTTTAAAGTGCTCTCAGGCTCCAGTGCTTTCTCTCCTTCAACCCTGCAGTGGGACAGCAGGAGAGGAGCTGGGATTCTGGCAGCAGGCACCAAACACACATTTGTTTGAGCCTTATGGCCCTGGTGGATGAGGCTTTGGCCGCCAAGGCCTCAGTGGCTCAGATACAAACAAGCCACAATTACAAAGGAGCCTTCTCTATTAGAAGGGTTTTTTCAAGGCTCTAAACCTCCAAAAGGTCAAATTCACACTAATATACTAGGAATAGCTGTTAATACTCATTTAACCCATATTGTATTAGATCAACAGCCCCAAAACAAACCCCATATTAAAAAAGTATTTTATAATTTAATGTTTGTGTGCGTAACTTGTATCATATCCTCCTGAGACCCTATAGTTCATTTTGTGTACTGTAGTACACATTGTGTTTATAATTAAATCTCTCATCCTGTATATGCCACTTTGCTAAGACTTGTTGTGTCTTGGAGAGGACAACTGTAGCTTTAATATGATGTCACATGTGTGGGGGTCTGACGTTGCCAGCCCCCCTTTCTATCTTTTCAAA
>JBBPDH010000007.1:9566831-9578827 GCA_037974565.1 Clupeocharax schoutedeni
ATGTTGTTTTTATGTAAATATGTTCAATATGTTTTGATATCCTGCTCAGAAAGATTTCAGTGGAGTGTTAAAAAATAAAATTAGGTACAAATAAAATAATCTTTGCTATTTGTTTCTTACCACCCCAATACTTGATATATATGAAACCAATTTTTTTTCAAAAATACTTTTTTTTCCCTGGGTCTCAGGAGGATATGGTAGATTCTCAGACATACATTCTTTAGTGAAAGTCTGTTGACTCAAGGAACATTTACAGTCAAAATCTATGAATAGTTGTTTGAGCATTTGCACATTAGCACTTATTATTGTTTTGAAAAAGCAGCTTTTCTATTTTTTAAGAATATTTTATCTGTAGCAACTGTATGTTACATTGGGGGCAGATAAAGCTTAAGCTGAAAAATAGTGGATAATTTCTTTAGGGGTTTCAAATTTTCATTATTTTCATTCTTTATTTATTTTGCTTTGACGTTCTGCAAAATCAGGGCATCTTCTAACATTTTTAAATGAAAGGAAAAGGCACTGTTATTCCAAGTCTTTTTTTTTTCATAAATCCAATAGTTGTTGAAAAACGCATTATTAAAATGACCCCACAACTTCAATTAATTTAATCCACAAAGAGGCTTTGGGATTCTGTTCATTGCCAATTCAACGTGATAACACAGTTTTAATGGACTTTTTCATACTTTAAAAATTAGTCCTCTTTCCCAAATGTGATTCACATCCCAACTGTAGAACATTCAACAAGATTATCACCCCATAGCTAATAAATGAGTAATATTCTGTTCATTCATTTTATTTCTTTTCATTCAATTCCGTTTAGTTCAGTCAAGTTGTGACAGAATTACACCATTTAAAATATTTTATGTTATCCAGATTAAAATAAAATTTACTTCCACGGCTTCCTTCCTCAATCTTGGATGAGTCTCTGCGGTATCGCATGTGTGTTGTGAATATAAAAATTTGAGCTTGACTTCTGCCACAAATGGACACAGTGCTCTTGCTCTTCTTGTAGAAATCACACAATGAAATACAATACAGGCAGAACTGAAGTCATGCTGAGGTCATGGACTCCCTTGTGCATGGCATATCAATACCACTGCCGTTTAGATAGCAGGAAAAGGGCTGTGGGGAACAGCTAAAATGGCTACACAGTCATTTTCTAATGCAGAGCTGAAGTACTTAACTGTAGTAAATGAGAATTTGATTAGAGAACGTCTTGTACTCAGAAGAGATGCAACTGAGTTGTCAGGTATCTCAGCCTACTTCTGTGATACTAATTGTGTTTCCTAATGGCATAACTTATTTTTCATTTCAAATTTTAAAAGCTCATTTAGGACAGAATGTGTTCTTATGATCCACATTTAAACAAAGAAAATAATTTAATAAAATGCATTTTATTAATCTCTTGTTAAAACGGTTTTCATTCTGTTCATTTGGAAATACTAACAACTGCCGAAAAAAGGATGAGGATGATTTCGACAGTCAAATGTTTGTTTAGCATGAGTGCTCTAGAAAAAGCAATAGCATTTACATGGTCATTCTTCAATCACTCAATAGGTTTATAGGTACATGTTTATTTATGCTAATCTGCCAATCTGGCTTCTGTCAAAGTTTCAATTTTTTTTAAAGGCGTTATTTCAATATGAGTGAAGTCCTGATTACCGTATTAGTATACCCACCTGATATTATCAAGTACATCATCAAATGTCTGTAATGTTTCTACAAGCAGGCAGTGCGACTTTTGACACTGAACATGGACTGAAACCTGACAGCCTCAGTATTCCCTTTATGATGGACGGGCCTGAGTAGATGGACCCCTTCCATCAATAAGACAGGCTTGTCAAATGTGTGAGGTTGTCTGTCAAACTGAGAGGTCCAAAGATAGAGCACAAACAGAGGATGCCTGGGTGAAGGACGGGGCTTGCTGATTGTGGAAAGCAGAAAAGTGTACAGCACATAACTCTTCACCGTCTACCAAGCTCTCTGACTTCAGCGGAGTCTCTTTGGCCTAAAAACCTAAAAAGGTATGGTGCAGTCCCCAGCATAAATCCCTAAGGAAATGACATTTTTTCTTTTAAATTGAGGAAATGAAAGCAAAGCTGGTGGTGTTTTAAAGGCGTTCAGCACAAAGTGGCATCTGACCTGCTCAGAATGAAAGCAGAGCAGGTCAGAAGTGCCTGGTTTTAACTCTGTTCTTTAGACTTAAATTACACAACAAGCTCATTAGAAGTCTGACATTAAACCTTCTTCTTCTTCATCATTAGCTGGCATGGGGCGGCTCTGAGGTAGCTCAAGCCCTGCATGCGTGCATGTATGTGTGTTTGTGTGTGAGTGTATGCGTGCGGTTTGATGAGCATGTCACTCCCTAACCCCAAACATGTCTCATTAAGAGTTCAGTGGAAGCACCTCCAGCACCCCCATCCCCTCCTTCCCTCTGCGCATTCCCCCTCTTTTTCGGCTGCTAATTAGCAGTCGTCCCCCCCCCCCCTCCTCTTCTGCGCATCCCCAGTTACATCTGAGAGGGAGACGGATATGATTTTCTTTAACCCAAAGGCCAACTTAATCAGCTGAATTAATGACTTTATTACCCATACTACCCCAGGCCATGCAGCCCATTCTCTCAGAGCCCCATACGCAGCATGCTCTTCCTTTCTTCTCCTGTGGTTTTCTTGTTTTTCTATACCAACCCCACCCCCAACAACCATCACCGTAATTCTGTTTCTGAACACATTTGAATGCACCCCATGCTTTGAAGAAAACACATTAGGCAGTTTTGGAGAGGTGTACCAAAGCAAATTTTACCCTGAATCTGTTTTCCGCCAATAACTGAAATTTGTTTCCTTCCAAGAGGACTGTATTTTGTGTCACAAGGCCACAGTATAACTCTTAAATTCCACCCATTAAAAGCACCTGATAATACACTTGTTCAGTAATCACAGATTGCGACTGAATGCCTGGCACTGGAAAACATTAACGAGACAGTGAAAGATCTGTGTGACGGGAGGTTAATTGTTTTAAGCGTAACTGTGGAACAGGTGTTCATGAACATTTTGATTTGGGAAAGCATTCATTACTTTCAAAGCCCATTTTCACATATACATTCTATAATTGCGCTCCTTTAGTTAACGATGAAAAAGTGTCATGAATTCATCGTCTTGTCACAGGCATGTCATGTTTTTCACGCATGTGATAATTAAAAGCAATTTTACCGTTTTATTTTCGTATTGTGAAGGAGCTAATGCTTTTTACCATACACACAATTAGATAAACATACAGCAACCATAATTATGGCACATCGCACAACTGCAAGACGTGGGCACAAATTGGTATTTCATTATCTTTATCATTACAATAATTACATACAAGAATCTTCCTGTAAATTACCAGATAAAGTATATAAAGGTATATAAAAAACAGCAGACAAGCAGACTTACATTGCTCATCTGAGAACATGAGAGCTTGCCACTTCTCACCCTCATATCAGAACTATAGGAAAGGTAGAAAAGTTCCTACAAATGCTCTCAAGTCAAACTTTCCAAATTATCATTCAACGTCTTTGTCAACACAGCGTGAGAAGTGTCTGTGTTTATTGTTAAGTTTGTTTAACTTTTCTGTGCCGCTTGTACCCTCTCTGAAGACTTATTAGCCAGTTACACCTGCAGACAAAGAGTATTAATATGAGGTGAAGACAATACCTGCCTATCGCATCAAACACTTCCTCTCCTAGACAGGAAATGTGATGAGGAGTGAAGATGCACCCCAGTCAAATAGGAATTATTCATTAGCCCAAACTACCCCTCCTTCACACACACACACACACACACACACACACACACTCCTTCTTCTGCAGCTCTGGGCTGAATGAGGAATTGCTAATGAGCAATGGGTAAAACAGAAATAATTGGACGTCCTTGCACACGCGTCTCGGGTTGATGGTGATGTGCGATCAGAATAAATTGCAGAAAGATAACAAGATGGTTAGTGAAAGCGGAACACGGGCCTTTCAGTATTCAGTCAGATGTGTTTGTGAGCAGTTCACAGTCATTCAGGCTTAAAAATGCATAAAGTTGTTTTATATGAGGCTTGTGCCCTCCAATGCCACTCCTATTAAATCCTAAAGGAGTGGAATAGTGGCTCATAGTAGCCCATAGTTTTTCAATGCTGGTTAAACGGAAATTAAAACATCCTCATATGTGTATATGATGTATTTAAAAATGATAAGCACTATACAGAGCTGTCTTTACATTGTTTTGCTATTTCTTATGTTGCACTGTTACTCTGGGACTGGAGGAATTAAATTGTGGTAGTGTAAAAGAGCAAAAGAATGAATGCACTCATTTTCATTTTTCGCTGATAAGTAGAGAATGTTATAACTAAATGTTGGTTTAAATTTCCATCTCATCATTTAATTGAAGTGGTCTGATATGTCCATTTTTGGTAAGTGGAAAGAAAAGTCTTCATCTATAGTATTAATGAATATGGGGCAGAAAGAGGGAATTGTACTCTTTCAGATAGCAGACCAAATAGGCCCGCTGTAAGCTTAGATTAAATGGTGTGTGCATACTTTGTCTCCCCCTTGTGTACAGAAAAAGAATAAGCACCATTTAACTGTAAATGGTGCTTTAACTGTACAGGCAAGTTATTTTACTTGTAGTTTATATATATATATAGATTGTGATGTGAACTTCTTAGAGTAGGAAAGCTGATCTGGGCCCTGTTCCCGTCAATAAGTTCAAAATTAAGAGAGGAATCCGAGATGCGTGATCTTCTCAAAGCCATATCAGATCTTCATCAAAGCCAGATCAGATAATATAAATTTAAAGTAAGAAGCAAGTAATGTAAATGTGATTTCATGCTGAACAATTGCTTCATACATTTTAAGCGCACCCCCCCCTTCAGGACATGGCTTAATTTGAAACAATCTGCTCCATTATTAAAAAGGAACACTTAAACCTAAATACTTTAACAGTAGCCCTGTTTAATGGCCAGGTTCACTGTACCTTGTTATTTTTCTAATTTTTTTTTTTAAAAATCAGCATTAACGGGAAATGCATTACTGAGTATACTGTAACAGAAGGTTAGGAATGTTGTCCCAGTACTTTTACTACAGCTCATGTGATATGAATGGTCTTGTGACTCCATTGAAATGAAGAAAAAAGAAAAAAGAAAAAAAAACTCTGCCTCAAGCACAATCAATTCATCAGAATCACTGTTCTTTATACCACAAATAGCATTTTAAGTGAGGACGGATTCCAATTCAGTCAATTCTGGACCATTTCTGTAGGCCCATTAATCACAAGATCACAAGCCAGCTGCCATATTCACACCGTGTAAAAATGTAAAGAGGAAAAATAGTTACATGTGTTGACAAGGCCTGAGATGCAAACTCCTGAGGGGTGAAATAGATGACGAAGATGTGAATCCTGCTCAATGTCCGAACATTTCACTCCACCCAAGTAGGAAAAAAAAACTGTTTTAAAATGTCCATTTTAGCATATAAGGTATAGAGGAAAACTCTTTCAAGAATTATTAATTTAGACATTCTTTCTGCTAAAAAACTATGTAAGGTAGACAATGCAGGTACTTAAACTACTGAAAGAAAGAAAATGGACACATAAGGGGCCAACATCAAGTCCCACCATAAATGTTAATTTTATCCCCTTATGGGTCCATTTTCTTTATTCTAGGACAATATTAGGTAAGGCTAATACTGCAATATCCACAATATAAACAATTTTCTTTAGAACATGACACGAATTCATCAGACAACTGGGAGACATTTAGCTAAAATGGACCTGCATTTCAAACTGACATTCCAGAGATCTCTCGAGTTTTCACTCTTCTCTGGTACGTTACTTTGCCTGTTTTGCTTTTTCAAACTATTGATTTAATTCTCTCCCCAGGACAATTTAAATATATATAAAAAATAAAACCCCATCAGAACACCACATGGTTTTAATACTGTGTGATTTTTATAGAAAGGTGACAGGTTTCCATCCTTGCATGAGTGATGACCTGTACAGCACTTACATGGTCTTTATAGTGTGATGGTAAATACTGCCATCTACTGTACCCAAATGAGGTTCTCAGATTACTTCCTTCAAACAGATATGTAGACAGGTTTTAGACCATTTTATTTACAATTTATATACAAAAAGTGAAGCTATGCCTCCATGCTATAATAAAGGTATAAAGGTAGGCACACATATGCACACACAGAGTTCTCTTATAACAATAGTGTTGGTTCTGAGAGAGTGTAAACAGGGAAGACCCAATAAATAAATGGTCACAACACTGATCTGTACTTGCAGGCGAACATGATCCAGACAGCGCAGGCCGACTCAGGATAGGGAAACACACGCACCCGCACCGCCAGTCGTACATGGTCGCCACGACAACACACAATCTCCTCACAAAAAGGTGACCTGTTCAAACATGTATAAGTGACATCAATTAAATATACATAACAATGTATATTTCTCTAAACAATGCTGTCCATTTCTCTACCAACAACTTTCTCTTAACGGTATGTGACATTGTGTGTGTGTGTGTGTGTGTGTTTCTGTCTGAATAAGAGATAAATACCCTGCAGACTCAGATGTAGAATAGGTAAGAAGACAGGTGTAAAAGGAATGAGGATCTGTACCTGAGGCAGGTAGCGAAGGCTCTTCGGGCATTGCGATGTAAGAAGTGAATGGGGAAACCTTTAAAGGTGTGTCCATCAGGTACAGCCCTCCTAACAGCATCCTGAAATTCCTCGTTTCCACACGACAGCCCCATACAGCGCTCCAGCTCATAGGCTGCCAGAGCGGAGGACAGGAGGTAAGACAGGTGATCATCCCAGACTGTGGCCAAACCCAGATCCTTAGGGAGAAGTAAGGGGAGAGAATATTAGGGGAGAGATGAAAAGAGACTCTTCACTTTATGATTTCATTGAACTTGCACCATCTTGCTTTTAGTATATACTCATGTCAAAAAATATTAGCATGCAGTGACCCAATTTTTCAAGATACAGGCTGTAGGCCAATATTCTCATAACAGTGCTGTTAAGGGACTTTGCTATCATAAAAGAATCATATACTGTAAGTTTATTTGGTATTTTTTTCTATTCTTTCTAGATCACTGTCCAAGAAGCTTTCTGTTATAATATCACTGTTACAATTTGTAAATTGTACATTCACTGAAATGTGAATTAATCAGTGCTGATACTGGTTGGTTAATCACAATAATTAATTCTAATTATTTTTTGTTCACTACCTTACAGTCAGAACCGTACAGTAAAATGAATACGGAATTATTTCTCCATTAGAAAATACATGTACAAAAACACGTGTGTGTGTGGAGGT
Organism: Clupeocharax schoutedeni; assembly: GCA_037974565.1. Classification (NCBI taxonomy): domain Eukaryota; kingdom Metazoa; phylum Chordata; class Actinopteri; order Characiformes; family Alestidae; genus Clupeocharax; species Clupeocharax schoutedeni. The sequence goes on from JBBPDH010000007.1 coordinate 9,574,178, forward strand.
GTGTACTACATGTGCTTGTGTGTCTTACCTTCCTGTGTTCAGCCAGTAAGTAGCGCATCTCCAGCTCCAACTGGTTACTGGCCTCACTGGGCTGCACAGAGGGTGAGCAAAGAGGAGGTGTTGGGGGAAGAGAAGTGGTAGAGCCAGGGGCACACACTGACTGCACAGCATCCTCGCTCATAGCCTTCCAGCGGGAACCATCCGTGAAATCAAACACACACAGCTCCACAGAATCTGAGGGCTGGCAGTTAGCCATAAATGTCTTGTGGTTGAAAACACAGCCGACAGTACAATATGGGTAGGTGGGTTTAGGCTGAGGAACCAGAGGAGGAGCTTCAGGGTCTATTGGCTGGTGCAGGTACCTGAAGAAGAAAACAATAAAAAAAAAACCCGAACTTCAACAGACAATTAGCAAATATATTCCAAGCGTAGATTTAAGAAAGCATATTGACTTTCATATCAGCATGTAGGCAATTATGAGGGCATGCATGACTGATCCAGAAGAGTTATTTTCATGTTGTGACAGTGAAATGCTGCTACCTGTGTGCAGTCAGGCTCTCCCAGAAGGTAACAGTGCCGTCAGCACCACAAGTCATCACCCAAGCGTGAGGGGTGTTTTTGATTTTGGTGCCCACACACACATAAGCATCCAGTCCATAGCCCAGGAGCAGACTACACAGCAAGGTGGCATGGTCCTCACAATCACCCTGGCAATAAAGAAAGAAATAAAAACAAAACTGATCTCCAGAGGGAAAAGGATAAACTTGAGGCGATTTGTCATCAATAATATTCAGCCTTATTACAATTATTTTATTGTCGTTTTTTTGTTCTTTGTGTCGAACTGAGAAGATCATTACAACTTTTAGGCCTAATCCAGTCACAAGGAGGATGCCTCTCATGCATCAGAATGTGTTAATCTTAGGGCTGGGTAATATTTTGATATATTGTGACAATTGTGCTTTTCTCACAAAATTGTGAAGATCAGTAGAAAAATATTAATCAAGTACATGTTTCAGTACAAAGATCAGTCCTGTTTAACTTGAAATCAGTTGGGTGTTTAATGTGACACTCCAGGTTGACATTATATATTTTTTAATTTTAGACTTACATTTACATTTACGGCATTTATCAGACGCTTTTATCCAAAGCGACTTCCATTCTCTAACAACAGGGGACAGTACCCCTGGAGCAACTTGGGGTTAAGGGTCTTGCTCAGGGACCCAGTGGTGCTGTAGCTAGGATTCGAACCTGTGACCTCTTGGTCTGGAGGCAAGTATCCTACCCACTGAGCTAACTCCACCCATATACACTTATACACTTTGAGACTGAGTGATATTTGTGCATTACCTTGTTCCTACAGAGAAAGGCCATCATGGTACACCACTGCTCCTGTCGTACTCCTCCCCCAACCACAGGCGCTCTCTCCTGGGCTAGGAGACTGACAAAGCGTGCTGCCTGCCGTGGGCTTTCCAACAACCGGCCAGCACGCAAAACACGCACGTATGAACACACCGGCCGGTTTACACCATTCTCATCCTACAACACACAAGGATCATCCAAAAGGCTGCACAAGGACATGAGGAATGAGGAATTAAAAAAAATAAACTAAAAAAATAAACAAACTATAAAAAACTGGTTGAAGTACGACTCAAAATGAAAAACTTGTTCACAGTAGGTATGCACACATCCATGTGCAGTTATGGTAAAAAAAACAACAAATAATTACTTTCATTTCCAGCAGGAAAAAAACTCACCTGGGCAAAAATCTTAACCAGTTTAGACTGGTGAGAAGGTCGAATTTCTAAAAACTCTCTCCACCAATGCTTAGCATAAACTAGAAACAAACGCTCCTTCTCTGCAGTCTTCTGTCGCTCCAGGGATTGCTGCAAAAAATGAAGTAAAAATGAATGTATAATAAATTCATGAAAAACTTGAAAAAGTGTGTGCATCCCTGATACACATTTTGGTTCTTTTCTAAGTGAACAGAAGCCAACACCACCTATGCATGGACCTTAAATATGACACTTCTGCTGATTTATTAGAACTTTTAATTGACACCAACATGGACAAACATGCATTGCAGAGGGAAAAGTAGTATTATGTTACCTGTGTTCTGGTAACTTCAGGGCTTAGAGTTTCATTAAGTGGAGGATACACCTCTAACTTGAGGTTAAGAACGCCAGCTGGTACTTTACACTCACTACCTAAAAAGCACACACACAGACAGACCCAAAGACAGATAGACAGACCCACACACAGACATCTTTGCTCATGACTCAGCAAAAGAAAAAGTAAAGCACAAGACTTGAATGAGCTCTAAATGTCAGATTAATATTAGTGACAATGTCAAAAAGGGAACATTCTCACCTACGCCAAGCAGCTCCACGGACACTGCTGTCCTCCCACTGGGGGCACTGAGGACAGATCGCCAGTCCAGAAAATAAGAGGAGATGAGCGTGGTGTCCCCTGAGGTGTCCGTTTTAATCAACACCATGTGCACTGGGTCACAGATAGACAACATGGTGGTGGTATCAGCCATTTTACTGGCATCACCTGGTCCACAAAAAAATACAAACAAAACATATGAATTTTGACATCTTACTCATTTAAGAAGTTATTTCTGCTGAGAGATTAAATATGGGTATGGCAGATGAATAAGAGATACCAGTTTTCCCAGTCATAGCACAAAGAACAATAATCCTACAATAAATGGCCAAGCATACTATTTATGTCTCATGTGTTAAACTGGGTTCTCTGTATCTTTTTATGGAGAATGTGATTGGTTTTGAAGAACACATAATGGGTCTGTCTTTAGTTCACTGATATTCACTTTGAGTAGGGTAATGAAAACAGAAAAGTATTACAAAATTCTTTCTGGTTTCATATCATTGGACAGAATTGTATTCTTCAGCAGGTTAATGACGGAAAACATTCTTAAAAAATGTACCAAAATCCAGTCCAGTAAAAAGCAAAATGAGAATCTCCAGATTTTCTCCCATTGAACTGCAGGGACGAACTGGACCAACACGTTTGAAATAAACACCCAGCAAATGGGATGTTTGCATGTTTCAAAATGTTCTGAGTGGGTTCAGACAAAAGATATTTGGAAAATTTGCTGGAAAGGTTGGTGTGAATATGTGCTGCTTTGATTCTGGCAAGGGGTGGTTATTTTGATGAAACACGTACATAAACTTTCACATCTATTAAATTGCCCATAAAGTGTATAATGTAGCATTACACTTAAAAACCCACCACTCACATTTGTTTTGTTTTTTTGAAGTATTGTTAACGTTTTCTTGTAATAATAGTTTTATTCAAGTTTTACTTTGCCCTGTAGTGTTCTCAGAAAGACCACCCGAAAGAACATAACAGTAGAGAAATGAGGATGTTTGGATTTTGTGGAAGGTACCTGGGCCATCTCTGTGTACTTCAAGAAGAAATCCCTCTTGTAAGTCAGGTTCACATGCACATGGCACAGGTTTGGAGCGAAAGCGCTGATTGCGGAAGTTTATGTGGAGTGTGAAGGTAGAGCACACCTGACCTGGTAACGGCTCTGGCTCCTGCAGGTGCTCAAGGAAGGCTTTGCCTCCCAGAACCTGCAGGTACAGGTATCTCCTCAGTGGACTGATACTGGCTAGGGAGAGAAAAAACAACAAACAATTATTGCACAAAATATTTTTAATTTATTACATGTTCCATTACACATAAGAAATGTACTCAGGACTCACTTTTTTTAATCTGTGTAATTCCTTTCTCCGCGAAGCGAGCTGGAGACCTGTTCCGAGCATCTGCCTCAGTCTGCAAATCTGCCTAAAGAAAAATATTGTAAATATAAGAAAAGAAAGAAAAATAGGGCTGGTTTCCCCAGACACAAAAATTTGCCTTACACAAATTTACAGGCCAAATGAAATATTATCATTAGAAATGCTGTCTGGGCTTAATCTAGACTTGGGAAAAAATGTTTTTATTAGCTGCTAAATGCCACAGGATGGTGAATTTAAAATGCATTGTTAAGTTCCAGGAAAGATAAAAAAAAATATATATATATATTTATGAATATGAACCAACCACCATGTCATCCAGCTGTCTCACAAGCGGTTCTCAGACTAAAAGGGAAATACTGAAGCAGACAGTAATAATATTACCCCATTAGTGAAACTCAGCTCCTTCATGGCCTCTTCTACGATGCCCCTGCGTTGGAGAGCCGCGATGAGGTCTTCCTCAGAGAGTGGCTGTTCTCTATGGTCCCCTTCGGCCCTCAGTGTTTCCGCAAGGACACCTCGAATTTTCCCATGGATATCCATCTGAACACATGAACACTTACATAAACTTCAGGGTGATCATAAATGTTTAAATGAACTAAAAACATAAAAACTGTATTTGTGTGTGACCTGTTCGGGACAACAGGGTGTGTGTGGTCTGATGGAGGACTAAATCTCTGGTCAAACCTTAACTTTCTATAAGCTCTTAATTTTAATTATGGTCTTAATAGTGAGGCGTATGTTTTCTTGTGGACTACAAATCCCATATTAAAGTCAAGTCAAAGTCAAAGTCAACTTTATTGTCAAATCTGCCATACGTACTAGGCATACAGAGAATTGAAATTGCGTTACTCTCAGACCCCAGTGCACACATGTAACATTAAATACA
>JBBPDH010000007.1:9586477-9609870 GCA_037974565.1 Clupeocharax schoutedeni
AAAGCTTCTTCAGTCTGCTGCCATCAGGAGAAGCTTTGCATAGGGTGGGAGGGATCAGCTGCTATGCAGAGGGCTTTATTTTGGTGAGACGGGTGCTGTAGATGTCCTGGAGGGAGGGGAGATATGTATGTCGTTCTGTATAAGAACACATGGCAAATGTTGTAAAAGTAAATCAAAATGCATTTTCTAGAGGGCTAATATTGATGTTCATCTTACTGCATGAAGGTAATGGAGTATAATAAACATGCATTATATTTTCATGAATTATTTCATGCTGCAGTATGTCAAAACACTGACATATCCCTTTTATCAGAAGCACAGAACTTCTAATTTTTCCTTGAAGGACCCTGGGGCAGCGTGTGGCCTAGTGGTTAGTGAGTTGCCCTTGCGATCAAAAGGTCATTAATCCCAGGACTGCTGGTGTCACCACTGAGGTACACTTGAGCAAGGTACTGTCCCCACACACTGCTCCGTGTGTGCTGTGTTTCTGGCTGCCCATTGCTTCACTTGGTAAATGTGTTAAAATGCAGAGGAAGAATTTTGTGCTGTGGTGTGTTCACGTTTGACTAATAAACTCTTTACCTAGATGGGACCCTGCTTATATGGGTCTATTGGAGAGATACTAGTTGAGAAGCAGCAAGATCATGGCAAAAAATATATTTTACAAATAAACAATGAACAAAACCGTTCAGTCGGGTGTTTAGTAAAAACAGTAGCTCACACTTAGGTTAACTAATTGCTAAATATTTAATACTGCAGAGCGTAAACAAAAAGCCTTTGCTCGATGCCAAATCAGTTTGTGTCTAAGACAAAGTTGGGCGCATATGATGCCAGTGTACTAGGTTAGTTAACAAGCTAAACACCAGTTTGGCAACAGTACAGAGTCTGCGGAATTTGTGTAATTTGATAAACAACACACTTTAATAAACGTACCTTGATTAAATGATCCTGAATGATCTGTTTCAATTCAGACGCCTTCTCCGGAGGCAAAGACATGTTTCAATAGACTGCCTGCATTTATCAGAAAACAAACTTGTATAGTGGAAAATAAGACTTTAAGTTAACGTCCACTTTCGTCACTTAATCCCCTATTTATTTTTCTTATTAGAGATACATTATTCAATACTTTTTATCGGTTATTTCAGTTGTCAACACAAGCAGCTCCTCCCTCTCTCGTTGTCAGTTTAAATCCTGGCGGAACAGCCAGCGGGAAAGTGGCTTCATCAAATCCAGTGCTGTTTTACCACCATTTATACACATCCCATAAATAATTTGGAAATATGGTTAAATAAAATGCAACAACTATCTCTGTATAATGTAAAAAAAATAAACTAAGGCATCGCTTTTGTTCAATTTTGGATTCTCTTCACTCTATTTAAATAAGGCGTTTCTTAGACCACTACGATGTGTAGGGAGGACATTTTTGTAGTCTTTTGTCATGTAGTTTTTGTTTAGTGATTACATTTTTTTTTTATAAATTCGTTAGGAATAAAATAACCTTTTACACAGGTTTAAAACGCTAGTAGTTGAAACTGATATACGATTGAAAGTAAAACAGAACAAGACTTAGGGAACAAACTACATGTTTATTATTAGCTCTCTTCTTCGCCACTGATGAACACACCAGAAGATTGTGCTGAACAAAATGAGGCAGTAGGCAGCCAGGAACATAGCGCATGGGATTCATACCCACAACCTTCCCTGACCACTAGCTGCTTCAGGCTGTTTATTGGCTGGGATTTAAACCCACACGGAAGGGGAGAGATTTACCAACGAAACGTTAATGCTGCGCTGGGTATCATTTGAAATAACTTTTACATCTAGACACAAAATGATTGTCCGTTTTTGCGGACGCTCATGTTTCATTTAGATGGGGCAGAATTCAGATTTGAGATGTGTTGCTCCTCTATTTGATGGGTTTCTGCCAGGGGCTCCGGTTTCCTCATTCAGCCCAAAGACATCACGTAAGATGAACAGGAGATGCTAAGGTTAGGATAACAAAAGGTGAACAAAAAGGCGGTGTGAATGTATTTGTCTGTGTGTTTGCCCTGTGATGGACTGTAGACCTGTCCAGGGTGTTTCCCAGCTGGGATAGATTCCAGCATATTTTCACCCCAGGTTAGGATTAGTTACTAGATGAACAAAAATCGGGTTCTCAGCATAGCATGAGAGAAATGATAAGGCAAATGGTTATAGTAGGAGTATCTAATAAAGATGAAACAGAAAACAGAGACAACAGACAAGAATAAAAATAACAATGGTCCAGGGTCATTCTGGGGCAACTCAATAATTATTAGGTACCGTTCATCCGATCATCTCAAAATTGTGTCATTTTGAAACATTTGGATTACCCTTGGGCCAATATGAAAAATCTAAAATTTCTCATGACTAGCTCATAAAGTTAAGGAGTTACACTGGCTTGAGATTTTTCCTTAGCTTGCAAAAAATGATTGGCCATATTCCGGTTGTATCTTTTGAACTGGCACCACTCAGGCACCTGAAAAAATTGCAGAATTACAAGTCTGTGGTATAATTCGAAATATGTCAATATTAAGCTTGTAGAATGTACTTTAGATTAAAACACTAAGCATGTGACCCTTGTTCTGTAGACCGGATCTATATCAGGATTGTAACTATGGTCACTAAACCTTTTTTTAAGCATGTATTCAGTATTCCATACCCTACAAATGTGCATGGTATCCTCTGATATCAAGCAATCACTGCACTGCAGGATCAGGAATTTCCAGGTCAGTGGTCCTGCTACAGGCACAGAACCTCAATAGGAAGTAAAATATTTCTGGTGGCTGTTACAGTTATAATAAGTTAATGTTACAACATATTGTAAATACAGTAAACCCTCAACGCTCACGTTCAAAGGGTACCGCAAATAGTGAAAAACCACGAATATGTGATGTTTTTTTAAAAAAGCCTATTTTTATAGTGTAAACCCTAAATATGCCCCCAAAAATACTCCCAAACATATGAAATACCTGTTACACCTATATAGACTGTACTGTAATTCATGCAAATGCCTTTTTTGGTATAAGCCTTGCAAATATAGTAATACAGGACTTGAAAAACGAGAACACAAACAAATACTCGATAGCTCCAAGTGTCACAGAGCAGCCACTCAGCAGCAAGGAGAAATGAAAAGGAAGAATCTCATGCCATTAACGCCAAGATTACAATGAGATTAACGGCGTTAAAAAAATTAATCTATACCCACCTCTAATATATAGATATAGATACACTCCCAATAAGTTAGGGATATTGTTATTTACATGAGTGCTTGTCCTATTTGCTCTGAATTTGAATGAAATAAGTAAAAGTTCAGAAAGTTGGGGGCGTGCTGGTGGAATTCGGGGATGATAAGGCACACTTGTACACAATGAGACCATTACATGGAAAACACAAATTGAGGTGTGTCTATCACCCCAATAGAATTGCCTCCCTATCCCAAAAATGTCTGAAGTGAAACAAACACCGTATGTGTGACATCCACCAACGATATCCTTAACTTATGTATATATATAAAAAGAATGGGGTTATCCTTTTTGAAGGAGTTTATTGAGCTTCAAATTTTTGTGTTCATAAATTTAATTTTGGCTGCTTGTGACAGTGACCACACACCAACATCCTTTGCATGAAGGGATGTGCTTTTTTATACAACTAAATATATGCCTGAGACCTCCACATGTAATTCTGACTCAAAAGCAATTAAAGATAAGCTTAAATTACAACAAATATAAATATGACTTAATATTCTATATTTCTTAATATTATATACATTATTATTGAGTTATAAAAAATATTGTATTAAATGTATTATTGAGTTATAAAAATGTATATTATAATAATGTATAAACTTTGTTACTGTTGCAAAGTTAAAGCCATCTGAAAATGCCAACCAAGCATTTTTGTGAATGAAAGAAAAATCTCATTACACTGAGCAAGGCCAGAGTGTTCTGGAATTTTCATACTGACCCATGGGCAAACAAAATGTGACAAAATGGTCAGAATAACCCATGCCAATAAGAATAATAATAAATAATCTACTCACGTTAAGAAAAGTGTTTGCTTCTGCCAAAATTGTCAAAAAATTCTGTGAGATCACAGAAGCTGAAATGAAGGGTTTCTGATTAACCTCTGATATACACTTTAAAGAGTGTATGTGTAAGTATGTGAACCATACTTACATTATAAAGGGGCTAAATGTTTATATAGTGTGCAGTTTTTTCACAATGGCTATCACTATTTTTATCATTTAACTGCCTTTCAAATGTCCCAAATTTTGCCTATGAGCATTTAATTATCTGCTCATTGTTGTTGGCTTGCTAACCCAGTATTCTACAATATCTTACACAGAAAGCTGGATCCAATAAGAAAATCTACTGTCTTCCGAATTAAATTATTTGGCTTTATATAGTTCGCTGTGGTTGATGGATGGAAAAGAATGTCTTCCCCATTTGGTATCTTAATTCAATAACCATGCCATCGGTTGCTACTTCTGCAAATACTGGATAAGTTCCAGGAACTGAGCCTGTATAAGGCCTCTCATTTGGTTCACATTGATTTCACTTATCCAACAAATCAATATTAACTTCAGACAACAGCCCTCAAAGGAAAAATAAAATCTATATTTAGTTTTGGAGACTATGCTGAAATAGGGTCCAGAAATCATGCATTCTGTAATATTCATCATCACAGGGCTTGAAAATGACCTTAGGTTTACAACAGAAAGGTGGACTTGTTTGAAGTATCTAAACTCATAAATGGAACACTAAGGGATTTCTGGTGGAGCTTTCACCAAAAATATCTCTCTGTTGAGATAAACAGACAAAGTACAAATTTCCTTGTTCAGCCGTTTTTACTATATACATTATTGTTTCAATATTGGGCATGACCAATATTATTATTACCAATAGTATTCAGTGACAAAATCTATCATCGGTTCATTACTAAAAACTCCTGAGATATAAAGACCATGAACTGAAACAAATTCTAGCTTCTTATGAACTGTAAGGGATGGCTTACTGAGCCACACATACACTTAGCTTTTATCCAGTATCAATCCAGGGAGTGATTTACTAAAACAGATTCCTGTGAAACAGCACCTTTTTGAGACTAACATCCATGTTCTATACTGGATCTAATGGATCAAGCTTCCTAACACTGTACATGTGTTAAGGCTGGGTGCTTGACATGTAATGGAATTACTAAAGTAAATATGACATTCAAGAAATCAGGCAGGACATCCTAGTATGAATGTTTCTGGCAAAAAAAAAAAACCTCTCCACAAACCAGGGACTCGTGAGCATCTCTTTTCTTGAAAAAATCCAAGTGTCTTATTATCAGACAGTTCTTTGACATGGGTCCCAATGTGAAAAATGTCTGTATGGCGATGTGGTGTCATTGGGAGAGAAAAGCCCAGCACATGACTAGTCCTAGTGCTAGAGCTGCCCCAGCTCCTACATTTAAGAGAATAGGTCTCCAGTACAACCAGTTCTCCTTCTTCTTCTCCGATTCACTCAGCTTCATCTTCATCTGCTGAAGCTTCTGTGCTGTGCTGGCCACTCGCTCCTCACGATGCCTCTTGCGCAGGCTATGAGGGAAAAAGGCAGCTGGTTTAATTTGATATTAAATCAAGTCGAATAGTATACATGCTTTTCCAGGTATAAGGTGAAATGGCCAATTCCTGTAATAGCTGTTTATTTCTTTATTATTTTATTATTATTTTTTAAATTATTATTATTATTATTATTATGTATTTTTTATGAATAATAAACACACAGTATCGTCTAGTTTTGTAAACATCAGTGTTTAGTTGTTGCTTTTTAAATCTATTAAACACACTGTAACTATTTAGTAACTATTTTTTTAAATGGTGCACTATGGTTTTCGGTTACTTTTTGTCACCTGTCAGGCAGGGGTTGACTCGCTCTTATGTGATATTTCTGACCAATGCTGGTGGGGCAATGAAAAAGTTTAAGTTGTTCATCCCACTGCCCCTAACACTACCATATAAGCCAAGAGATTATTGAAAACTGTAATGAGATGTCATTACCAGAGCTCCCCATCCAGTTTTGCAGTTATTTTCTTAGCCAAACAAGGTAGAGATAAAGCAGCCTATTGCTCAGCAACTAAAGCAGCTCAGTAACTACGTATGATGGGTAGTTATGAAGCTAACGTCATACCCAAATTAGCTAACTAACCCAAAACATATAGCAATGATGCTTCACTGAAACAATATCATACTCTGATTTTAACTCCATTCGCTGCTCATCCTTTGGCAGGTCTATCCGGTCCCCTTCTCCTGGCTCTCCCATCTGTCCATTCAGTTTGTCTGGGGGCCTTGTGTTATCTCTGGGGGAAGACCCCAAGTAAGCGTCTGGCTCCTTGTCCTCTTTAGACAGCTTCGGCCACTGCTGCTGCAGTACAAACAGAAACATTAAACACTGCAGATTCTGTGCTCAGCTTAGAATCGGTTGATAAATCTTATTTAGTCGAGACATTAAAGGAAAAAAGTTTGTATTTTTGCAAAAGACATATCAGCAATTTCCAACGGTTTAATTTCATATCTTCTAACATTGCTTAATTGAGCATAACAGAAATAGCATTTAAATGGCATGGATTAAACAAGACACCTCTAAAATATTACAGAGATCTCCACATTTTCTGTATCAGCTCTGTGTGTGAATATTGCTCTACATTAACAAAGTGACAATACGGACTAGAGCGTCCAAATCCACAATTTAACTGATACTGTTAAAATGGCCATATGATTGTCATTATGTACACTACCTGGAGAGAGGAGTCGCCCAAGATGCCTCTGGCTCCTTCTCTGATAGCCATGTAAGAGAAGCGAAGCTGGTCTGAGGTTTGGATGAGGCCCATACGATACTCCCTCATGTCCAAGAGCACTTTTTGTATATCAACACACAAAGGGTCCTTCCTCTTTTCCATCTGAATAAAGTCATTGATACAATTTTCACTAAAAAGATTCCATAAAACAAACTGGCTGATTATGTAAAACCCCCGACCAACAGTGTTTGATTCAAACTTTACGGTGCTGAAATGTACTTTAATACCCTCAACTTTCCTAAAAGTAATCATAGAAGTCATCTGTTTAAAACACAGTCAGTTTAAAACAGTTCAGTTGGGAAGAGAATGCCCCTACCAAAACAAGGCAGGTGTCGACCAGCGAGAATGTTCCTGATCGGCCAATCCCTGCACTGCAGTGGACCACAGCTGGACCATTCTCAGGCTCTAATGAACCTGACTCTCTGACCTTGAATAAGAAATTGAGGAAGGATGCAGGAGACTCAGGAACCCCAAAATCAGGCCATGTGGTGTAATGGAAGTGGTAGATGTCTCTGCTCTCTCCTGTCTACAGATAAAGCAGAACAACGCTGACATTAGAAAGAGTAAACATTTCGAACACGGGGAAAAATCTGTAACAAGCTTGTTTGAAATCTGGAAATGATATTGGAGATCTGCAACAAAGCAGATCAAGTCTCTACAAATTACTGAAAGAGCCTGTTAATCTGTTAGAAATCTCCAGTTACAATGAATATAAAATAAAGTAGCCTGTTAACTGCAATCCGTAAACACAATGGAAATGTACCAGTGTCGTTTTCACCACAGGTTATTGTCTAGTTTGAAATGAGCCTTAATTGTTAAACGAAATCACAGAACACATCTTTTTAAAAAAAAAAAAAAAAAGCTGTTGAATTACATTCATGTTATTTGCTTCATTTGCAGAACTACATTAAAAAAGTGTCTGGCGCACTGATTTTTGATGGGTCATACAACCCTTACAGCTGGGTTCTTTTTCTATTTTAATGTAAGCTTCTAAATATTATGAACCGCACGTCCTGTTTTTCTATTAAAGTCAAGGTTTTGTTACACTCCCTATTGTTCATGCACTGAGTATCTTAGCCTTCATCTTGAGTTTCACTAAGAACAGTTTTTCACTTCCTTACACCCATCACTATGTTCTAATCAGGATGTAAGTGATACCATATTTAGCAGCCTTATGGGTTCCTTTAAGCACGGGGCTACTTTAGAGCACCTGGGGTGATTTCCTACCAACTGCTGTCTGTTTTGGAATTTGTTTCATTATGAAAAGTCATAAATACTAAAAAGACATGGTTTGAGTACATAATAAAAATGTTAGAAGTGCATCTTACTTTGGTGTTTTGAAGCTCCAGCTGTCTGATTGTGTAATATGATTTGACATCTTCAGACTGGAGAGTCACCACAAACCCTGTGTCACTGAAACCCATTTGTCTCTCTTCCTCTGAGGGCCAGTACTGTGCACATTTCTCCTGTAAATAAAATTGTGTGTTTAGGGTTAGCACATGTCAAAACACTAGACATGGAGACAAGCAGTAAACATACACCAACAAGCCACTTTACTAGAACACCAATCTTGTATCGACACTAATTGTCCATATCATCTCCATTTATCATACAGGGGCAGTTTGTAGTTTACAGATACAAGCTGTACTCCATCTGTTACTCTGCATCATTTATTTTTAAGATGTGAATCAATGGTCAGAACCAGCCCTGAGATGGTATTATTTGGGTGCTGAATCTGTTCAACAGCAGAGACACTGATATGCTCGTGAGAGTGTATGTGTGCTGCACAGAGTGGATCACACACACAGCAGTGCTGTTGGGGTTTTTAAACACTAGTGTCACTGCTGGACTAAGAATAGTGCACCAACCAAAAATATCCAGTCAACAGTGTCCTGGTGGCCAGAAACCGGCCACTGATGACAGACCAGCAGATGACCAACACAAACAGCATCAGATAAACTATCATCAATAATATTACAGCTGCAAGCAAAAGCTGGACCAATAGGTTTGATGTGTCTAATAAAGTAGAAAGTGAGCAGGCATGGCATTTAAAAACTCCAGTAGCACTACTGCATGTGAACTACCATGTGCATGTTCGGTAACTGGAGATGAAAAAGTGCACAATACAAGGTACAAGACACAATGGGTGCTAATTGAAGTGGCTCATCTGTGGGAATATATGGGAAAATAATGCTAGCAACATTCACTTACAGTGCCCTTTTCTACGACTCTGTTGAGCATGATGACCGCTTTAGACCGCTGCTCCCAGATCATTAACCAGAAGTGACCACAAGTGTTCCTCAAGGGTCCCTTTGCATCGGAAACATGTCATGAAATCAACTCTATATACAAGAATTAAGACAGTGCTTTGGACAAGAAAATGTAATCAAGGACTTGCGGTCTAAGAGTGCAAGGGTATTTGCAGCGGGATGAACTCCTGCTCTATGCTTGCTTAACATGGTGATTTATTAAAGTGCAACAGCTACATTCAGTATGAAAGCAAAATACTACCGAACATGATCAATCTAAAGTATTTACATCTGTATTAGCTTTTGTGCCACCCCTTTTTTAATTTTATTAACAATCAAATTTGGATTGTAACATAACGATACATTAAGAGATTAATTTATTAACTCATTTTTTAGCTTCTAGCTGTTTGCTAAGGCAGGTTCAAAGATCATGTCTGCCTAACAAAATGTAAAATGTTAGATATGATCATAATGGGTTAAATATGCCCTTTATAACAGCTGATATGGTAGCAGTCATGATTTTAGTACATGTTGGTGTACAAGACCATTTTAAACATTAAATGATCCTTTGGAAGCCTACTGGAGGTCTAGTTCCTGTCAAAATGTAGCAGTACAAAGAATCATGAACTCTACTGAGAAATTAATTTCAAGGGAGCAGTGAGTGCTTAAAAGATCTATTCTTCAGATTTACACATCAAAATAGGTCAGTAATGGAGATCACCCATACCTGTGTTAGTATGTAGCTTCTTTGGGCATCATCCATGTTTATTAGGCTTGCATTTATATAGTCGTTTTCTGAATTTTCTAATCTTACCCGACTATGATCATCTAAAAGAGAAAGGTGTTACTGACAAAAACTAAAAACAACTGTACAACGAACTTATTAAAAGTAAATCAATGTATTTAAAGTGTGAATACATATAAGCAAAAGACATTCCACTTGCCATTCAACCCTGCAAGCTTCAAATAAATTCAAAACATTATCAGGTCATAATTAGCCTTTTCACTTACATGGACTGACATCTCTGTATCTGTTCCTGTTTCGATTTTCTGGAAATTTTGCCACCTTGTAGGAACACTCTTGAGACTGATTGCGGATTTCCTATGTACAACAACAATAATAAACAGTAAAATAACTGTGCTCAACAATAATAAACAGTAACATAACTGTACTCAGAGGATCAGGCTTTTTACTGCTCTAAACTGAAATACAGCCTGCCAGTCTTTTATGATCAATCATAAAAACAGAGTAGAGTAATTCTAAGAGAAAAAAAAACAGGCCATCCTTGTGTCAGGGAGTGTAGTGCTGAGGTGAAGTGTATACTAGGAACAGCAGACTTTTCTGACACGCACACCATTTGTTGAACCAAACTCTTGGCCAAACTTGATAGATTTCCTATTTAAAACATTTGAAACCAATTGTACTCAGAAGATCAGAGTATTTGCTGGGTGTTAAAAGAAACATAGATGTATGCGCTCTAAACTGAAATACTGCTAGCAAGTCTTTAATAAACAATCATTAGAAACAGAGCAATATGGATAGAGTAATTTTACAGTAAATCTAGCAGAAAAAATAAGCTGTACTTGTGTCAGGGAGTGCAGTGCTGAGGTAAGGTGTATACTAGGAACAGCAGACTTTTCTGACTCTGACACACACAAACACACACACAGGCTTGCTTCTAAAGAAATCCCCCTCCAGTTCTGAGAAAACATTTCAATGCACGTTTCACAGGAAGCCTGAGTGCAGCTCATGTGTGGCAGCAGCAGTGCTGTGCAGTAATGTTCCCGAAATTAAACACTCCAACACGGCGATTTCTCAAAGTAAACACGTAACTTTAGTAGAGGACATGTTTATGTCTCTATATCTATCGCCCCAACACATATAAACAAACACACAATTTAATGTAAAGAGCTTTCAGTTCAATTAATTTCATATTTCAGGGCCTAGGGAAAGAGACACAGAGTGATAACCTTGGAGAACATGCTTAAATAATTGCCAGCAAAACCGAGCCAAAGTTGTGAACCGAAATATAGAAAAACCTTGCATTTGTTGACTAACATAATTAAGATTACAGCGCCAGCTATAGCTCATCAGGGTTTCTAGGTATCCCGCGCATGCGCAGCCCTGACATCTCTACAACAGCCAGGCTATCAGCTACAGCTAGTCTTGTGTTTGTTGTTCGTTTTGTTTCCCTTACACACACTTAACGTGACACTTCTTCAAAATGTAATCATCGATAAACTCACGTTATATAGATTTTGCCACTGCCCGGGCGAATCCGCGTCCTCGAACTCATCCTGATCCATTTTTAGTCAATACAGGGTTAAAACAGTGGTATAAAAATAAACCCTGGTGTCAAATTCTGCTCATGAGCCTTCACAAACGTCAGATCATATTTTCCGAGGTATGTGCGAGGTTAAAGAAGCACGGAGGAGCTCGCACAGTAGGGTTTAATGCGTTCTGGTCAAAGAAGATCAAACGAGTCTGAGCTGCAGTCCGGCGGAGCAGCTTCCGTAGCTCAACTCGAAGCCACGCCCCTTTACAGCAGGGGTGCGTTCACGCAGACAAAACGTGCACCACTGTTTGAAGTAAACGTTACCCCTTATAGTCACGCGTGAACACACCACAGTGCAGCACACAGTATGAAATTGTTTCTCTGCATTTAACCCATTCACCATGTGAGGCAGTGGGCTGCCACCGAGGGGCGCCCGGGGATCAGTGTGTGGGGACCTTACCTTGATAAAAGGTACCTCAGTAGTGCAACTAGGAGTCAAGCCCTCAACCTTCTGATCACAGGGAGTAACTCCCTAACCACTAGGCCACATGCTGCCCCAGGTGGGTCAGAATTGGCAAGAGCATGAAGGCTGCATAACTAAGAAACAAACAGTATTCTTTTATTTCTTCCATTATTTTATTCTATTTTGTATTCAATCTCTCTAAAACGCAACAAATGGTAGTATGTCTATAATGTGCTATATAAATAAACTTGAACTATCATAACTGCAATAACACTGTTTAGTGCTGCTTTGAGACAATACCTGTACCACGTTTAGTGTGCAATTGACATTAGGACACAAAAAGGCTTTGTCTAAAGGTCTTTGCCCTCGTACTGTATGAACTGGCGGGAAATGCATTATATGGACAAAAGAACTGGCATTCTTAATGCTTCAGCATACCCATACACTTTGGACAACGCCATGTTTACAACTTAGTGTTCGGAAAAAGGCTCTTTCCTATTCTTGGCATGACTGTCTCTCCGCCTTTAAAAATCATTCGCTTTGTCACCACCTGCTTATCCTCCAAGATTTGTATGAGGGAAACTATTCCACTCATGTGGAATACGCGCACTCCCCACCCACCGAAAAACACTACACTACAGGTAACGTCCCGCCCACACCAACTTCACATTGAAGGCTATTTGAATGCAAGTCCCTTTTGTTGTAATGGTCAGGTGTCCCAATATTTTTGTTCATATAGTGTAATGCTTAATGACCTGCCGTTAGCGAGCACTCGCGTGGCTGGTTGGAGCAGGAGTAGTAGGCCAGTGTCAGACACGCCCATCCGTTAAAAAAGTGAAAATCAGTTTGGTGCTAGAGAAAGCAAGTGCTTAAAAACTAAGATGCCCTAAATAACCAAACACATTGGGCAACAGTCATCACCCAGTTTGGTTTATAGTTGCATGTTAAACTCTCATTTCTGTCCACATGCTGCTCTGACACGTCACTCTTTCACAGCTGCCAATGATGAGTGCTTAATAAGATAATACGGTTTATCTGCGTGGCTATGCAGTAACGTGAGCCAATCCCCGGACAGGCACGATTGTGTGCACTTTTCTAGCCACACTCAAGAGAATCCACACAAAAAGAAGCTGCTGGGTGCTCTGGTCACTTATTTTTCAAAGCATTTAAACCACAATGGGCATTAAATCAGGTCTTTGTCTTCTGGTGATGGTTGTGGTGTCTTGCTCAGGTAAGATGTTGACTAATGGCTTTATTGCTTATTTTGAATATTTTACAGTCTTAACCCAGAATGCAATCTCCCTTATTTTTCAGCATAATTCAGCCAAATGTTCAGTGCAGCGCAGCTGAACATGATAAAGTCATGCTTCTGGTGTACAGCATTATGGTTGCTGTAATCCTGTGAGCACATGCAATCATGTCTATGGCTGGGTTTACCTAAGAAGTGAAGCTGATTTGGACTTTAAATGCTGCTGTTGTATGTTTTTGCTCAGAACAAAAATGAGCTTACTGGACTGATGTGCTTTATTTCTATGACTAGCATCCAGTTTTAAACTGTTTTTTTTGTGCCTGTATCTTGCATGATTGGGCTCAAAAGTAAGATCGCTTAATTTATTGTTGAAGTTAGTCTTGACTAAACTATTGACTGAATTATGCTTGAAGCCAAATGGCTTCAGCTATCGAAGTAATGATTGGGTACTCTGTTTAGGATAAGCTGGAAGTTTAGGAATGTAACTTACATTTTCATTCAAGCAGATTTTTCCTTGGTTATCTAAGGTATTACTAAATAAAACGAATCCCTTTAGACTAACTTCTACAATGTTTTCCCTGTTGGATGTGAAAGGGTTCATTGTAATTTGTGTGAAGTGGCTGAAACTTCAATGTAGGAAATCCAAGTCTTGTTAAAGATCACTAATAGTCAGGTGGGCTTGGCCTCTCTCAAATATGTAATGGCTTTGGTTCCTAGGACAAGCTCGGCAATGTTTTCGGTGTGACCTTGGATTCTGGGATATGTGCTACACCACCAAAACAAACTGCAGTTTTGGGGAGCAGTGTTTTGTTGGAATTGGTAAGGCAGGTAAGTGAGGTGTTCTGTTAAGACACTGCATTAGCCCTTGAATCAGGTGTGATAAGGAAGGTTTGCACTGAATGGTGTGTTGCATTTCAGCTTCTGTCCTGGACATAAAGGTGAAGGGCTGTCTTAAGGAAAAGGACTGCAACAAGACGACCATTGTAGACTTCCTTTCAAATAAGACAATCTACACTATAAAAAAGACCTGCTGTTATAAAGACTACTGTAATGGAAGCCCTGTGTTTCAGATGACTTCCTTCACTCTGATGGCACTGACCATTGCCCATATAACTGGTGTCTAATTTTTTCATGTAGTCTTTTTAATGTATATTTGTTGTCTTCTGCTCTTGGGCCGTTATTGAAGAGGTTTTGCCACTTTGTTATTTGGATCATAAACTGTAGACTAGTTATTCATTCTGCCTCTATTTAGAGGTAATCCTTTGTTGAGGAAACTTCATTTTGAATAGCGGTGTGAAAAATGAACACCATGTAACACCATGGATAGGATGCTTCAGGATTGGTAATATTATTGTAGAGATGGGCAACATGAAATTAATTTTTAAAAATAATAAATAAAACCATGTTGGCATGAAATTAGTTGTTTTAATAGTATTGTTCAATGTGTGTAATGGCCTTGTAAATTTTCATGGGATCTGTTGAATAAATTGTGCATTTTGAAATCTTATCTTCCTGTGTCAAGTTTTGTCTTCAAAAGGTACTAGTCACTCGCCCAACCACAGAGCCCATGTATGGAAATTGAGTAGGAATGGTCTGACTGTGATGCTGCAAAACCCCACACGTTTGCACACATTCTGGTCTGTGCAGTCATAGCATAAGCAATTTCCTCTTGGATAAGTCTTTTACTCTGCTTCACATTGCTGTAGGCAGCAGGTGTCAGAGTTGAATTAGTGTAGCTGTTCCAGAAAGTGGTGTAGTTATGCTTAAAAAGAACACCAAGGCTAAGTTGGGAATACTGAAAAGACAGTGGTTGAACATGTACAATAGAAGGCAGTCACTTATGGAATTGAAATGTAAACCTACAAATAGAAAAAACTAAGTTGCTAATGTACGTTGGTTGACCCCAATTTTTGACAAAGATCACAACAGAAACAACTCTGACATACAAAGGCCTTGGGCAGTTAAGGCTTTTCACAAGAACTGTACAAAATCAATCTCCCTGCTTTGACTGGAAAGGCACTTTGTGTGGGCTCCCATTGTTTTTAAAGGTGCTATATTAAAAGTGGCTGGACATCTGCCAGCTTTCAACTATCATTAAACAGGATATTAACACCCCCCAAACCCCAAACACTGGAAATATTTCACTTATTCCCCAAGATTGTAGTAATAAACCAATATCAAGATTTAATGTTGGCTTGATTATTCTGCAACATTTTTAGACATTTGTAACAGCCTTGATGCAGAAATAATGTTTTTTAAATCTAACAGTAGGAAGATTAGCCTTAAGTGAGAATTCAGTTCAGTGCATCAGAGCAATTATTTGACAACCTTCTGCTCAAGTTTTACTATTTAAAGAGGAATGTGCCTGGGATGCTGCCTTAGCCCCACTTTGTTTGCCATTTTTTATAGAACCAATGGTTTAAGCAAATCAACCAGAAAAAATTAAATTAATATTTCATAAAATTAAATGAAAGTGTTTTTGGGGAAAGAAATATAATTACTCTATAGTCTTTTCCCAGGAGTTGACACACAGGTGTATGTGTTTATGTATATGCAGGGCAGTGAGAGTACTACAAAAAGAGTGCTTATTTTGGAATGAGGTTTTACTTCGATTTATTCAAGGTTGGAAAAGGGTTTGGACCTAGAATGTGGTACCGCTAACAAAGGATAAAAGTAAAATGGCACTTCCAAATTCTAAAGAATATTTTTATATAGCCGATTTGCATCCTGCAATTTGCTGGTGTGAATTAAATTATTATGCAAAAAATTGAAATGTTCAACAGGCTCTCACAGTTTCCAAATTCAGATTTCCTTGGGAGAAAAAGATCTCCAAACCTAAGTAAACTGGACTTTTAATATTTCTAATTTGATTTCTTCTTGTTAGTCAGTACAAACAATACTGATCCTGGTGTACTCTCTGACTCTATGGTAATTAATTTAAACTTGAATGAATAAAGCAAGGTTTTAATAATTGTTAAAATACAGAAAAATCTTTACTGGTCCACAAGTGGGAAATTGGCATTGTCACAGTAGAAAGTGGGAGTGTTGTTTTCGTCAGCGAAAATTATGACTAAATATCGTCAACAAAACAAACAAAACTAAACAGTAAAACAGAAAGCAGCTTGTTTGCTTTTTTTCAGTCTGTGTTCATTTCTGTGTTTTCAAAACACACCTGTTTGCAGGTGATGGCCCTGCTTTCAGACCACTCATTCAGGGACGTTTGATATGAAATGAAACAGGAACTTTTTTTAAAATATATATTTATTTACAGTTTTGGTAATGGTGGATGTGATGTCTACAGTGCAAACATTTCCATTGTATTTACCAACTAAACTCATGTCTTTATATGTAATCCTAACAGTGGCAAAATAGTGGTAATGGAGATTTTGACTTGCATGTTCTTCTCTGCCATTACTGTATTTTAAAACTAAAAACCAAAATTATATCACAAAACTACAGTAAGACAGTGTCTGGGCACCACGCAGTGTATTCATATTAACTGAACATTTATGTTTTTAAGAGGCATTACACCCTTTAAACATCTGGTTCTGGTCACCACCACTGTGAGCAGTCCTGGCTGGATAGGTTTCTTTGGAAACCACACAGAATAACCATGGTTTTGTAAATACTGTGAACTTTACATTTTCACCTGTTCTATAGCAAGTACAACTATCATTAATACTAGTAAAAATCGAATTCTAAAATGTCAGCTATAAACTTAATGTTGAGAGGTAACATAATTATATTTCACTTTCACTTGTAAGAATTATATTGAAATCTGGAATAACTACAATTTACACAGGTTGGATTGTCTTTGTTCGAAAGTACAATTAACTGTTCCCCTAAAAACA
The DNA here is from genome assembly GCA_037974565.1 of Clupeocharax schoutedeni. NCBI lineage: Eukaryota > Metazoa > Chordata > Actinopteri > Characiformes > Alestidae > Clupeocharax > Clupeocharax schoutedeni. The sequence goes on from JBBPDH010000007.1 coordinate 9,603,427, forward strand.
TAAGGAAGAGAAATGTCAAGTTCAGAGTTCTTAGACATGAGAACTGAAATCACACCCTAGATTCTGATTCCTCCCAGTGAAAGCAGAATTCTGACATGTTGGGCTTTTTTATGACATTATTTGACAAAATAAAAAATGTTTTATTACTAGATTTTTTAAACATACAGTAAAACTAAAATAATTTTTATACAGTTTTTACTTATACAGTTGTCACTGGTCATAATTTTAAGACACTGAGTTTGACATAATTTCATGTAAAACTCTACTGTCATAGGCAGTACTGACAGCTGACTTGACTACACAGCAATAGTGTCTAGGGGTGCCTTGCTATAAATATTATATGATGAGTGTGGCAGCTGGGATGTTTGTTGTCAGTGGGCTTTTGTCTCAGCCCACCCTCCTCATTCTGAATCATGAATTCTGTCAAGTAAACTGATGCCCTGCAGCTTAAAGTTTCCTATTAGAGGATTTACTGTTCTTCTGTTCATGAGAAATATGTAATTAAAAATAATAATAATTAAAAGTCATACATAGGGCCCTTGCAAGCCTTGACACTGCATGATGCTGGGTCCAAAACTGAAAATAGCATTACTGAATGCTTTCAGATTTTGGATCGTCACATTTGATTTCAAACCTGGGGGCTCTTCACATGATTGGACTGTCATTTGAAATGATTGAAAGGCGATACACCAATGAGATTACAGATTTTGGAATAAGTCCCGCCCACCAACAGAAACGTAGAGGCGGGCTTCTTTGGTTGAGGCTCAACTTTGTTTTGGGCTTTCTCATCGTAACTGTAGAGTGAGGCGTTTGGTGGTCGGTGCAGCAGAAATATTCACATTTGTACAATACATGTACTGGCAACTAATATATATAACTTGCCTGTCGACCACCTTTTGCTATTCTGGTGCAGTGGGGAAGAAGAGAAGGACAAAATTTGCAGACATTTTTGCCGTGGATGGACTTCTTGGTCGTTAGCTAGTCGTACCCAGCTGCTATAGAGGCTATGGACATTTAACGAGGTGGTGAGTGTTTAACGGATAAACAATTTGATAATTGTTTGTATAGATAAGTGAAGTTATCACATAAGTTAGTGGAAAGCGAGTGCAACCTGTGCCTTGATTTATTTTTCGAGTTTTTTTAGCTAATGCTATGTAGCCGTTAGCTCACATTTGGTTAACCTGATGTGAGCTGTTCAAAACACAGCTGCTTCATTAGGTTTGGGAAAGAAGTATGTACTTTAACGTTTTTAACGTTAATTGTTTAGCCTGTGAACGAAGCTGAAAGATTACACAGTCGTGGGTTGTATTAAGAAGTTGTCAGTTGCCAGCTTAGGAGCTGCTCAGTAAGTACAAATTGAACTTTATAATTTAACAACGTCAGTCTTCAAATGATCAGAATGCTCTGGGATACGAGCCTTGTGCTGCTTTAAATCTTATTAGTGGCTTTTTGTATAAACGTTTGCACGAACTATATAAGCAAGTCACTAGTATAAAATATGGTGGCGTTCTCATTTCTGTATTTTTTGCAGCTCATGTGGTGAGCCCTTGTGTCAGTGAGTCACAGACATGGATAGCTTCCGAAACCTCGAAGATGAGACTTTTCCCAGCTTCCTCTCCAATGCTTCACTGGCCAACAGTGGTACGCTGGCCAATGTAACTCTGGGCTCCAATTTCGGGGTGCCCGTCGCTGCTTCAACAGTGGCTAAAATTAGAGCCACAGCAGACAACAGGTGGGAGACTCCCATTTGTGTTTACTTCATTGTAGCAATGTGCGTCTTTATCCAGACACGTGGTCATTGCATTCCACTATTTCTTGTTTTGCTATTTGTGATTTTTGTTAAAGGGATGATTCATAGAAAGTCAACATGCACTTGTGGTATTTTTTAAGCTACACTAGCCTTGTTGCAGGGGTAAAAGTTTATTAGTGCAAAATGTTTCATAGCTGAATTTTTTGGTGATCATTTCTTATTCAGCTTAATGTGCTGTTTTCTTCAAGGCTCATTCAGTATGTGCCATACACTTTTTATTTAGGCCTTGTTAATTTCTCATTTTAGGTTAACTGATGTTCAGGCATCTTATTTGGAGGATGGACCACTTTCTCTGGGTCCCCAAGGCCCAGAGAGGGAAAAGTTTGCACTCAGCTTTAAAGATGATTTGTGAGTGTCAGTCCTGGTTTCTGTCGTTCTCTGTCATCTTTAACAGTGGTAGCAATAGCATGTCATTGCTTCTGACATTTGCACTTGGTTTTAAACTGTGTCTTGGGTAGTTGGATTACATGCACACAGCTGAGACACACTGCCGTTTATACCTACAGGTTGACCACTTGTGTTCAGAGTTAAATTATGGGCTGTCACTTTCACTAGGTTTTAATCTCACACCAACAATGCAAACATCTGTTTACCACAGCCAGATTTTCAGAACTGCAGTACATACTGTAATACAGCATGACTGGAGTCGTGGTAAAATAGTTAAACTTTTTATATAACCATTATTGTTAACAGCCAATTTTACATATGGAGTTATTACAGTCTTCCACTGGGAAAACAGTAGATGTTCATGCAATGCTTTGTCCAACTTTTTATACAATGGGAAAGATATCCCTGTCCCTTCCCCTGTCTTTAACTTTGTGGTATGCTAGCTTGAAGTGTTTTATTTCACGTTGCCTTAATCTTTTCAGTTGTTATACTGTCGCTTGACATGTTTGCATAGACATCCTTGTCAGGAATGCATTAACATTTGCAAAGCAATAGATATGTTGTCAGATATGTTGCAGACCTTCTTGGTTAACAGTTTGAGTGGTCAGATTACAGTGGTTCATGTTGGTTGTTTACCTAGACCCATTTTAAAACCAAGTATGAACAGGCCTTTTATTTTAAGAATTGTCTCACAAAATGAAGCTCTCATGTACTAAAAAGAATCGATCCTTCATTATTGCACTAATCCGTTAATTTCAGGGGCGATGCAGGTGACTTCATTGCTGCCAATCGTTTCTCAGAGCTTTTGGTGAAAATGAATTTGGATGAGTCAGAATGTGTGTCCAGGCCTCAAGCTTCTGTGGTCACACCCGCTCCTGTCCGGCCCTCTGATTTCCCAGATGGTACTAAATAGTTGTTCTTGTTATAAGCCAGTTTTATGCATTTGCAACAAACATTACGAATATACTTGTCCATCTGTTTCATCTTAAAATGAATAAATTGCTGACTGCCTGCTAATGTTTTATTAGTTAAAAATTATTTAAATTGTAGTTTGAATAGAAAACATCAAGACTGCACATAGTAGGAAGAAATTGAACAATAAATGTTTATTTTGTTTTTGGAAGTATGTTTATTGTATATGAAATTTAAATTGCATTTATAAACATCAAGATTTAACTGACTTCATGAATTCTCATTTAATGTTCAATTTGTCAATGCATACATAGATAGGGGGAGGGGTAACTTGAGCCTAACTCAGCTGTTGCTTCTCAACCACACCTAATAGTTGCATTCAGCTGTTCCTTCCATAGTCCTGTTCTTTCCATAGTGTGCCTTTCTACATATACTTTGAAGTTCTAAACTTTCTCACAAAAGTTCAGACATACCTTTTAGTAATTTTCATTATTAATTTTGACAAAGAACACTGTGTACTGGTAATCTCATCTCAATTTAGTTGTGGGATGAAAATTTGCATGTCACCAGAAAACAAGATAAAAGGTTAAACCTATACCCAAAATGAATTACACTAACAAAATCTTTTTTTTTTTTTTAGACATTTCAACTGGCCTGTTGACATTTTCACATATTGGAAATAAAGAAACTGTGGCTGCTCAGGTATTGTTGCCAAAAGTTGTGTAGCTTGTTCCAGCAGTATGTTGGTCCCCAATCTTAGATTAATTAACATCCTTTAGAGAAAATGAATTACTTCTTGTTTATTTCAGTCTAACCTGCTCCCAGTAACCATAGAGGAAGAGAGTCCAGACAGTGATTGCTTGAGTGGTAGTGATGCCAGCTTTCTGGAAAATGAGAAGCTCATGTTGCTTGACAACATTAATACTGATATCACAGGTTTGTATAGGTTGCATTGTACAGTTTGAACAAGAAACAAAATAATTTGGTACAATAGGTAGATAATTTGCTTTTTAATTGTCTTTCTGTATGAACTAATCTGGTCTGTTTTGATTCATAATACCCTGCTTTGTTGTGACTGGAATTGTCTCAAGTAAATGTGAAAATTGAACATTTGAAATCTAGTCTTGATCAGCGACATTGGTTTTGATTTGCCAACTACACTCCTGGAACACAGATAATTATCATGCTCTACTCAACATTTGTTTTAATATTTTTATATTTGGTTAGTTGAATGTTACATTGTACATCTGTTAAAACCATAAAATACACCGTACAGTAGTCCTTCAGAACTGTAAGATGTTTGATGGCTGTATTATGCTAATAAACTGCAGATGATGACATTGATGTGGACCATCTGCATGATGAAGAGCTGAAGCTGTACTTCAACAAACTGGTTCCCCCTTCCATGCAGAGAGGGCGGGTTGAGGGCCAAGAGATCCCTGCTGCTGTAAGTTATTGGTGCTTAATATCTCTAGGTTTTAGATTAGATAAAACTTGGTTGTGGTCTGTTCCATATTTGTTTGATTAATAACAGGTTTTACCTATGAAGTGAAGGACAGTGATAGTGACTGCCCATTGTAATGTGTAAAGTGTCATTGAAAACTTTCACCCGTTTCCAACGAATCATAAAATTCTGGTGTGTTTTGTACGTTTGATATATACAAAATTATCTTTGCACACAACATAGCACAATGTTGAAATACAAGTGATTGTGGAACCATGTGATTTTATTTTTGCATGAAATCTTAATCACTTTTGTTAGGATCTACTTGGCAGTCAGTCTGGTTCATCACAACCCTGTTCTGCTGAACAGGATGCATCTTCCAAGAATAGAAATGACTTCCTTGATAACTTTGATCAGGTAGGAACGTTGACTTTGTTAAAATTGACATCAAATGCTTGTAATGTCTCTACTTAGACAAATTAACAGACATGCTGCATTTTTAAATGAGCTGTTGAGTATGGAAAATCAATTGGTTTTAAGAGTTTAAAACTGCACAACATGCTCTTTACATGAACTATTAAAACTATTATATTTGTTTTGCTTCTGATAAAACTTGTGTGGTCTCATAGGGCTGGCAATATGGCCTGAAATCTATATTGCTGTATAATTTGAAGCATGCATGGTAACGATATATATTGCAATATATTGTATATGTGTTTGTACCTTGTAACATGGTTTGAGTGTTTTAATCTTTTCTTCACTGTAAGAAGCAGCACTGTGTCCTTACACAGGTACACGGTAATGGCATTTGTAATATCCATCAACTGTCAATTTTTTTTGTCATACGGAGTGCCTTTAAAAATGCTTGCAAAATATCAGTCAAACCAGGTCCATATGACCGACGTCAAATTGGTCGTCTTTACGAGCACCTCCTCCTCGCGCCGTGTAAGTTCCGTGCTTGCAGCTGCTGCCATGCTTTTGACCAGAACAGGCACAGTTTGATGAAATTAGCATGCATTATGGCTAGGGCTGGGCAATATGGCTGAAAACTGTATCACGATGTCAGTGTTTCATATCGGTCGATATGGATGATTATTGATATTTTTTTATGACCCATTTAAAATAAGGAACAGGAGAAAAATATATTAAGTTTAAACATTTTTATTTTAAACTTAACCTTCCTCTGATCATAATCTTCAGTAATTAAGAAACTCCAAGCATATTTTGATGTTTTGCATTACTATGTTTAAACAAAAAAAAATATAGAGTCTTCAATTTTTTTTTTTTTTTTTCAGAACAAACCAGGCAATATGATGAACATATTTGTTTTTTACTTTTGAGCAGCTATATAAACATAAGAGGGCAAAAATTGGCTGAATTTTTTTTTATTCATTCATTTAAAAAAAAGAAAAGAAAGAAATTACTGTCAAACACACAAATACAGATATACAAATTTTTACAGCTTTAAATTGTAAAACACTTCTTAACAAGATAACTTAAAAACGTTTTTTACAAACATTAGCCAAATAAACATTATTCAACATACAACATACAAGCAAGTGTGCCACAGGACCCCTAGTCTCAGCCTCAGACACCACACCCACGAACCGTTGGCTGAATGTCTGATGGATATGGCACACTTAACTGGAAACACTTCAGGAATCTCGAAGTCGTCATCTGATTGGTTGAAATTTATCGGATTTCCAAGAGACGCGAGTGTCCCGTTTATTTTCGGTCCGCCGGGAAACAAAGTGCAGACATGTGATCACAGGCGTGTGGTCCTACTGATTTTCTCGGTGTTTTGATCAGATGTTGTAATGCAGACGCCATTGTTATACGTGCACAAACAGATCAATGACTTACTGCTTGTTTTCTTCTTCTTTGATTTTCT
>JBBPDH010000007.1:9609970-9620741 GCA_037974565.1 Clupeocharax schoutedeni
TCCAACTTCATATTGAGATCTGATGTATCTAATGTGTTTCTTTAAAGTGTTCCTTTAATTTTTGTGAGCAGTATTTTTTGCTACCTATTCCTGGATTGTTGACAGTATAACTATCAAATTTGCTAGAATCATCAATGGCCATGACATCGTTTGTGATGTACGGGTGTATAGTTAAGTTACTGATCTTCCTGGTAGCTCTGTGATGCTTTGCTCCCTCATTTTGCAGGTATATTTTGATTGCTATATTTGCACTTTTTCCCTGTCAGGTTTCACCTAGATTGTCGCTGGATGATCAGGAGAGTTCAGGGCAGAGTTCAGAATCCTCCAACTCCAGAAGCAGCCTAACACTGAGCATTAGCACAATTGCCTCAGTCATTGCCGATGCCTCAATAAGCTCAGACCCAGCCCAGCTTGCGGCCATGATTATGGAATTGTCTAAGAAGAGTCGCTCCAAGAGCAGTCAGCGGATGGAGGGGCCTGTTGCTTATCCTGAATCAGTTGCTGGAACAACTAACATTCAGGATGGCTTGCAAAAAACATCATCCCTAGCTGACCTGACTCTTGACATGGAGAAATATCTGAAGAAAGCTGAAGTGTCAAGCAGTGATAGTGATGCTTCTGGCTCACAGTGCTGTCTTGACATTCTTAGCTTGGCGGACAATTTGGCAGGCTCTCACAAGCCAACACAGAGACAATCTCCCACTTTTCATAATGAAGTAGTCAAGACAGATCAAGTTCAATTGAGCAGTGCATTCAAACAAGCAAGTGAAACTAACAGTGGAACAGAAGTCAAAAAGTCAGATGTAAAAAGAAGTTCAATTCCACGACCAAAAACTAGCTGCATACCGATAGCCACAGCTCACCCAGCTAGGAGATCAGTAGGTGCAGGACAGTCTTTGTCATCATCAACCATCAAACCTAAAGGTATGGCGAGTGGTTCTGGTGCTGGAAGAAGCAAAAGTGAAGGCTACACAGTGTCTACAGTAAACACAGGTTGTTCTGGATTTAAGGTCGCAGTAGGCACAGCTCAACCTCGGGTGTCTGCCACACGTCACTCACTAAAAAGCAGTGACTCCACATCAAGTGCTGGTGGTTCAGAATTGACTACAGAAAGCAGCTCTTCTTATACACACAGAAGCAAAAGCTATTATGGGCTAACTGGCACAGAAGAATCACAATCACTGAGAAGTCCACAAGCATCACAGGCTGTTGGAAAAGAAAAACAAACTGTTGCAACACAGAATTCTGATACTGTTCAGAATAAATTTGGCAAGTTCCTATTTTGTTTGCTTATGTTTCTGTAACATAATGAAGCTGAATGCAGCATCAGTGATTTGGCAATATGTTTCAGCTTTACAGTAATTCACAGGGCTGTTGACTCAAAATGAATTGCTCGCTGCTTAAAATATTTGTATACAGTAATCCCCTGATTTTCTCAGGGGTTACGTTCTTAGAGCACCCAAAAAATCGTGCTATGGTTTTTTTTTTTTTTGGTTTTTTTTTGGGAGTGGGGGGGATTTCCGCGTGTGACTGAATCTGTGACTCTTGGTCTGCGTAAAGCTGGAGGATTACTGTATCAAAGTTTAAGGTGCACAATAATGAAGTGTTCATGTGTGGTGGCTTTGTTTTTGTTTGTTTATTTACTTATTATAAATATTATAAATGTATTTTTTCTCTGTTTAGCCTCACCTGAACGCAGTGCCTCTCGGGTCGTGGAAGCTAGTCACTGTTCCTTCAGACCCTCCACATCTCCTCTTACCCATTCGAGCCCAAGCCAGACTTCTCTGCCTAGCATACAAGGGTAAACACCATTGCTCTATTACATTTTTATTAGAGGCTTTAGTTTACTCCAGTGGCTGTAACTGTAACACTGTAAACTGATCTCAACTATTTGTATTTAGGGGAATGTCCTCTCCTAGAGGTGAAAGAAGTCCAGGGCCTGATTCCCTCTCCCCACAGTCCCACTGTTCGAGTCCATCTCTTAGCAGGCTCACATACCTCTCTATTAACGAGAACACTGTCCTGCCCACACCTGATCACCATAAGGTGAGTGGGTTATCAGCATTTTTAAATATGGTAAGCTCACTGAACATGGCACATTTGTGTGTGTAAAAGAAGAGAATGTTGAATTTCGAATATGAATTGCTAAAATGTACAAATTCAAAAGTTATAGTGTACTTCAGTTTTTTGGGTTATTCAAGATAATGTTTTGTGCTTTTTTTTTTTCTTGTCCATCAAGAGCATGTAGTAGTACAAGTACAATTGGTACCACAATTAGTCAGAATCTGTTAGTTAATTAATGCCACGTACATGTCTGAACTGGATGTAATTGGAAGTCATATGCTGCTGTTTTCTAGCAATTGTTTGTCTTTAACCCCACCCCTCTGACTAAAGCCAAAAACAAGGATCTGTATTTCATACTGATTTCTTTATTACGTACAAGCCAGTGTCTGCCTAATCTAAACAATAATACTGAGAATGAGATCAGTATTATTGTGTATGCTGATTTTAATGTGTTACCTGAATTTCTTTCTTCTACCTTCTCAGAAGAATAAGACCATGTCATTGAGCACCACCATCATCAGAGCAAGTCCTACTCCGCCAATGGAACCTATGGATGGAACTGAATCTGTCCATCAGGGCCGTAATGTAGACGCTGTTAGTTTCCCAAAGAGTCCACTACCTCCTCATCATTCTGAGGGACCTGACAGTAAAAAGACTTCTCAACTTGGCCAAAGGGAGTATGATCCAGTGAAAAGCCATTCTGTGCCTGTACCAACATTGTACACACAGGGTGATTCTGGTTATTCTAGCAACCTCAACATCCAGCATCACCCTGGAAGAGGAATGGAACAGAACACACAAAAGGGGCCTAATGTTTCAGGAACAGGGAGTGAGGCTTTCTGTGGGCCACGTTACGGTGTCCCCACCTCCTCGCTTTACAATTTAGAAGATTTAAGATACGGACTGGCCTCTAACTACAACTCCCAGGGTACCTTGCCAGAAATGACCACTGGTATGCCAACTCTTCTAACTGGGCAATCACATTTTAACACCCAGCTGGCACAACAATATCTGAACGCAGAAAGAACTTTGCACCCTTCGTCGTACCGTTTAGGAGCCGGACCCTATGGTGTGTCGTCTGTGATTACAGGTGCTAATCCTCAAATTGGGCCTGCATATATACCTGGGCCAACAAATATGTCATCTGGATATGTGAATCCTGGCCAACATCACTACCCCCTTAGTAACGCTTATGGCCAGCCCTGGTCTGCAAGGGACTTGGCTGATCTCAGAGGTAAGTGTTTTCATTATGTCTTTATGTGAACTATCCGTTTGTTTCATGATTATAGCTTAATTTCATTTAATTTTAATTCATTAAATAATCTGCTGCTTTTAGTGTTTGTCATTTTGTGGTTGTAATTTTGATTTTGATGTGAATATTGTTTTCCTAATTTGCCGCTTTCTTAGCCCAAGTGGTTGTGCCGGATGAACTGAAGTTTCCCAGTGCCTGTTGTGTTGGTATTGCCTGTCAGACATCACTTAGCATCTTTAACCCCTCAGAGCGTTGGCAGCAGGTGGCCATCTCCATAGTAAACCTGTCCATTGATGGACAGAAGGTTAGGACCATCTAATTACTTAATTGGAAATCTGTGCCTGGTTCAAATACCTGAGTCAGACCTTTTTTTTTACTTACACATGATTTTTGTTTTAATTGCCACTTAGTTATGTCATCAGAGCATATTAAAGACTTTTCATACTCTGACCGGACAATCTTAAGATATCTTACCAAATTAACAGACATTGACATATGCATCATGCACAGTACTTGTGTGAGTTGTTTATTGTGTTATTTAGGTGGTCATGCTTCAAATGCCATTTAATTTTTTTGGAATTGTGAAGATTTTTCTTTTGCTATTTTATCACTTAAATGCTGCGACTTTTAAATGACCAATGTTCTCTGACTTCCATTTAAAGTATATGTGAAGTTATCCTTGAAATTGTGTCCCTAATACTTGACATTTTGTCCAGGTGGATTCCCTTCCGTACCAGTGGCTCATTGTGAAAAACAAGACTATTATTGGGCCTAAGAGCACAGAGGAACAGAAAGTGTTGTTGATTGCTCCAAGAGCTGGCCTGTACCAGTGCACTCTTAGTGTGTCATCCTGGCCTGCCTCTGCAGAGAGTGAGACTGTGGCTCAAGCTGAAATGTTTGCAAAGAAAGTGGTGCTTATTGCTGTAGCAGAGAACCCTGCAGTGGAGGTAAAAATCCTTCTAAAAGTTTATACCCTGAGCTGCCCTGAGTCTTGTGCAGAGCAATGATAGTTAGGCTAGGCTGAGACCTGCAAGAAAGCTCAATCTGTGATGCTTTGTTGACAGGTGGATGTTGGCAAGACCGGCTGTCTGGACTTTGGTGATCTGGCAGGAGGTAGTGTCAAGGCCCTGCCACTTAAACTGGTGAACAGAACTCGTGCTACCGTGCCCATTCGTCTAGTTATCAGTGCGGTTAGTGAGCTTCCCCCCCTCTCATCTGTTAAAGAAACCATATTTACCTGTTGCTATAAACTGTAGGATTGGTGTATATTTAGAGTCAAGCTTTGGTTCTTTCATAGACATGTTATGGATCTCTGATGTAAATTCTGAATTGTATTTCAGAATGCCTCTGCCTGGCATTGCTTCAGCTTCTCCAAGAGTCCTGTTGATATGACTGCAGAAGGTTCTCTCCATTCTGATGGGCGATTAACCCCTGCCCAGTCTGTAATGAACCATGTGTTACATTCTAGCTGTGGAGATGTAAGTATGTATATTTATGACTCTCAGTCTAAAGTGTACAAATGCTGTGCATCAGTGGTTATTATTAATGGTCTCATGACATGCTTTTTTTTGCTTTTATATGTCTTAGTGGTCCCTTAATACTGTATCTGAAGTTTCTCTCTGAAATTCAGCCTCGGTTCAGAATTACAGCCACTTAGAGCCAGTCCCACAATGAGATTTCTAGAGGACTAGTCATCTCTGTGTTTGTAACTTTAAATGATAATGAGGAGAGAGCAAATTTTTCCGCTAATTTTGGCTATTTTTTGCGCCCAATGGCTACTGCGGTCACATAGCTGTTAAAAGACAGTTGTATTAATCTGTAGTGACATTCGGAACATTTCCTTGATAGCCAAGATCAGTTCCTATAGCCCTGTTGCTGTAAGACTCTTGAAATTTTACCCATTCTCATCTGACCCTGGTTTTCACTCATAAGCTGTGTCTGAAAAGTGTGCTTGATCACTATATAGTGATTGCTATATAGGGGGCTAACATACTGTTACAGTTTTACTAACTGTTGCTTAAATAGTGCGCTGAATTTTGGCAATTCATCTCTGTCGCATAAGCACACGTCTCCCCTCTCTAGTTCTGACATGAGGCGGGGTCTGGTAGACACAATGACAGTGTATTGTCTGTGTATTGTGTTTTCCAAAGAAAAAGATTTAACCCAATGGTTCTTCAGAGGCTTACATGAAGAAACTTAAAAATACATTTTAGCTCATTTGTACATCCAACTGCCATGCTTCACTTGTTTGCAAGGCTTGCAAAAGCCATGCAAAAGTGATCTCTTGCACGATTGCGTTGACAGTCGGTGGAGCTATTTTTATTTTTATTTTTAGGGGAGGAGGCGTAATTCTCTGTGTGGGCAAAGCAAGGGAAAGGGGAGGTAACCTTTCCCCATATGACGATATGCGGGACCAAATTCCAGATCAGACCGTCTGAGCAGTCGTCGTGATCAAAGCACTCTTTACACCAATTTCAAGCCACTGCAGGACCATAGGCAGGCTAGGGGAACTCATATTAATGTTAAAAAATCTTATAAAGTGAAATGTTCATGTCATGGGACCTTAAAACATGTATTTTTGTGTACAAGCCTGTCATAAAATTGGTGCTTAGTAGAGCGAACAGCTAATTGATTCTACACTGAGCATTTTTCTGTTTTGTAGAATCCAGACAGCTTTATGGTGTGGATTCATTTCAATGCGCCTCAGAGATTTGGCACCAATTCTGGTACTGCTTTCTTATTTCAGTAATTATGTACATTTTCTTGCTGCTAAGAATTTGTTTCCCCAAACATGATGAAATTTCTAATAGTTTCCATTACATCATTTAAATGAAATCTATGGTGATGCAGAAGTTCTCAGTCATGTGATGCATGTATCATGTGATGCAGCTGAATTAGGTCCACCTCATGAATACAGCGCTCGTGTGGATATTGAGGTGGATAGCCCTGGCCCCAGTCATGTGATCCAAGGTGTTGCCCTCAAAGCAAGGTCAGGAACTGCCAGAGTACATGCCCCCAAAGACTTACAGGTGAGAAACTACAGTTTGCATTGGCATTCATGCTTATCCAAGACTGATTTTAAACGAAAGACAAACGGCTCAGTTTCAGCTACTCTGTTAACATTCATGATCAGTATCACAGTGCTAAAAATGTGTGGGAGATTTGGGTCTGATGGGGTTTGTGTCTTCATTATGCCATAACGTGATTGTTTTTCCCCACCTATTTGTTTGACTTTACAGACAGTTTATCTTCAGTCCCATTTGGGTCAACCTGCTAAGCAGACTCTACCCCTTAAGAATGCAGGCAACATTGATGTTCACCTCAGACTGAAGGTACTGTTTCTTTACTAATGGTTTGATTCAGATATGGTTATATTTATTCCGTTGAAGCTCAAAGTTTTGTTAGACAAGGTGTAGCATGAAAGGGCAAGCTTTAGTGTGTTTGCAGAGTCATGTGGATTTGCTTGGTTTTGCAGAGTAATGATGGGGATGACTGTTTCACAGTGAAGCCAGATGAACTCTTCTTACGAACCGGAGAAGAGAAGAGTGTTCTTGTCACTTTCCAGGGCAGCCAAAAGTATAAAGAGAGGTATAGGAGTATTTGATTTCCTTGGTTTTAACACTGTTGACACAAAACAGGCTATAACTGTATAATAGTCTACAGTTCTCTAAAAGAATAGGCTTCCTTGTTGTTTCAGTGTTCTGACGATCCTTGTGCTGCCCAGCGGGCCCCAGTATGAGGTAGTCTTGAAGGGAGAGGTAGCCCAGGATAAAACTGGGACTGTGGCATCTGTTTTGAATATAATGCCCCATGGAGACGTGCCACCCATCCTCTCAAACAAGCAGTTTATGGCTTGGGGAGGAGTTACTTTGGGCAGGGCTGTGTAAGTACACCAGCTCTGTGTGAAACATTATACACTCCTACAGAGAAGTCTACAGACATTAATATGTACAGAAAAGCCACAATATGAAATATGGATACATTTTTGTGTTACAGGCAGCAAAAGTTAGTATTGAGAAACAATTCTCCCAAATCATCACAGCAATTACGCCTAATCATCAGAGGTCAGGACCAGGACTGCTTTCAGGTTAGTTGCACTTTAAATATGTCTGTCTGTGTCTTGTGCATCTCAATTAAGTGTTTTTGTATTTTCCTGACATTGCTAAGCTTGTATCTTCAATTACGTCATATCTTAGCTGCAGAGTTCTTTTGGTCCTGATGAACGGTTGACTCGGAACAGAGAGCTGCTAATTAAGCCCAAAGAGGATGTGACTATCCATCTCCTCTTTGCTCCCACTCGTGTTGCTTCCATGTTGGCCAAGCTTGAGATCAAGCAGTGTGCTGTGCGACCATCACAACCTGGAGTTAAATTCAGTGTAGGTGCACCTTGTAAAAATACTGTTTATGAACCAGATGAACTTCTTTTCTGTTTAAACAATAGATTACTAATCTGTCTTGTGGGTGTTTTACATATTAAACAGTTAAAATAATATTTAAAATAATTGATATCCAGTGTCTTTTTGGGTGATGTTTTTGCCATTACTAGTATTAGACTTTGTATCTCTGAATCATCAAATTTACACCCTTACACTAAAATGTTCTATTCTTTTCAGATCCCTCTGTCTGGCTATGGGGGGACGAGTAATGTGATTCTGGAGGATTTGAGGAAACGCTCAGATGGCTATGTGGCTACACTAAGTGGTGTTCAGGCAGGTCGAGTTAGCAAGCTGTGTGTGTGCGTACGGAACACAGGCTCTCGAGCTGCATATGTTAGAGCAGTGCCCTACACTGACCTGGAGAAACGTATAGTCATGGAATCTACAGTTATCAGCCTGTCACCATCACAGTTTGTACTGAAGGAGAGGACTCAAGAGGTTAGTTTACTGACAGGAAAGTTCCTGTTTCTCCAAAAACAGTACAGTCTTTGAATAGATACTTTGTGATTTTTACGCTTTTGTTCTGCTGTGATTGCAGGTCATTACAGTGGTGATGAAGGCTTCAAATAGAGAGCAGGCTCTCTGCCAGTCACATACTGCACTTCTTGCCACGGTTTGCCTCTTCTGTGGAGATGAGGTCTCTCGTCAACAATTCAGAAAGTCAGTAGAAGTTATATAAAATGTCTTATAGTGCAGAATAGCTGGTGACACAGGAGTTGGGGATCAGAGAAAAATCCTACCCAGGATTTTGTTCCAGTTATCTCGCTTCCATTACCCTCAAACTAGCATTAGTGGGATACAGGTGGTTGTAACAAAATCCTTGGGAGGGTTTTTGTCCTCTGACCTGAATTTCCCATCCTCTGACCTGGTAACACATGCCCTAAATGACCAGAATGTCCCTGATCATGATTATTCATTTTTCCCTTTCTGTGTGTTGTTTTCATACAATCCCTCTTTACAATATTTCCTCAAACAAAATATTTTTTCATTTCAGATTATTACATCTCAAACCTGAGGCAGGGAAAAAGTTGTTGTCTGAAAGCAGCTTACTGAAGAACATTACCTTTGATGAGCCTTTCCTTGGAGAAGAGCTGGTTCAGGAATGTGAGGCATCCTAATTGCAGATATTTTCTATAAATCCAATGATTGACTCATGATTGGAATGCACAAAGAATGCTTAACTAAGTAAATATTGACCCTGTGTTTTCACTGGTCCTTATCTAGCCTGTGACCTTCCCCAGAGGCCAAATGAAGGTCATATTTTCTATGGCAACATGAGTAAGGTTATCCTGTCACTGTTGGGCACGATGGACGTCTCCGACTCAGGAGAGAGCGACAATGTTGAGTTTGTCAGGCCTTCCCAGCACCAAGCCCCAGACTCGGACAGGTGACAGCTCTGATTGTATTTCTGTTAACTAATTTTCTTTGAGGATAACATAGTATATGATGCATAAATGACATTTAAGATAAATTCTATAATACATTTTAAGTCCGTTGTTGGATCAAAAGGCCTTTCAGTAAGTTAGAGATCATCAGTACCCTAGCCTTTTTTGTTCAAAATAAAATCTGTCAGACTTTATTCTGACTCCTCGACCGATACTGGTCCGCGGCTCTAGGTTGGGGACCTCTGATCTAGAGCATAACAACACAACTAAGCTCATAAAGATGAAAAAGGCATACACTGTACTGCACTGGGGGAAGCCAACTCCTTCACGCTGCGTTACTGTACGAAGCTAAAACATCTCAAGGTTTTTTTGTTTTGTTTTTTTTTTGGATTTTTTTTTTTTGTTTTATGGGAGTGAGCGTTGAATACTGTATGTACGTCAAGACTGGCAGAGCCCGAGAAACCTCCTGTATTTTATTTTGAAACAAAAGAGTTGCATTTCCCAGGGGTAGTTTAAACTGAAATGGTTTATATTATCTTTACCCCTAGTGGTTTGGGGACATCAGAGCGACACTTCAGTAATGTCTCCCTGGATGTGCTACCAGTGAAGGGGCCACCCCTGTCTGTCCCTGAACCTGTGTTGAAACGAACCGAGCCTCCTGTAGACAACACCTGGATCATCCAGCCGGAACAGCTAGTGCTCACTGCACCCACCATCAGTGAGTCTTACATACTTCAAGGAACTGATCAAGGGGTTGATGTTATGATTGATGTTGTGATTGTGTTATTTTAAATTGATTTTAGTATATCTTTTAATGCTTAGAGGACAGTGTTTAGCCATTTTAAAATTATTTATTTTTCTCATTTGTGATTAACCACTCACAGATGGCACAGCTGATACCAGGCATGTGAAGATTATGAATCGTTCAAATCATGAGCTGAGCTTTGAACTGTCTTGGCCTGCCCACTGTCTGACCATTACACCTCAACATGGAGTCATCGAGCCCCAGTATGTGAGCTCTTTAGTTATTTTATGTTGATAAACAAAATGTTTGTTTAATTGTTTAATCATTTGCGAGCTTCTCAGGCCACGGATTATGGTATTTGACAAGTGGCCAAATAGTACTGTGATGTCATTTGACTTTTTTAAATGTATTCTAATGACAAATACAAGCAAAACAATTACTGCCAAAATGTTTAATCATCAACACATAATATAACCCATGGAGTGGTCATCCTTTGTTTCCCCTCTCTACCCTTTATTGTCTAGGAATCATGTCCAGATTCTTATTAGCCCAAGTCCTTCGCTGGCTACCAAATCATCCTTGCTTCCTTGGGCTGGTCAGATCTATGTCCAGTGTGAAAACCAGCAGAAGGTATCAGTACACGCACATATTAGACAAACAATTTTTTTATTCCCGTCTTTGTACATTTTATATATAGCAACTGAACCTGAACTGAACAGTATCTTTTGAATGGAAACTGGTGTTCATGCCCCTGTAGTATAATAAATAAAACAACCAAATAGATTGTCATGAATAAGGAAGGAAATCACTGGAGTAGAGCTGCACAATTAATCGAATTTTAATCACGATCACGATTTTGGCTGCCACGATTAAATTAAGATGATCGTCT
>JBBPDH010000007.1:9625987-9650274 GCA_037974565.1 Clupeocharax schoutedeni
TTTCAAATAGATGACCAAATCCTCTTTAAAGTCTGATCACATTGTTGAGCACAAAACAGAGTTAACTGTTTCAGGCTTTTTCTGGTCTTTGCTCAGAATTGTATTTGGTTCCATCGAATCGGCTTCTGCCAGAAGTGGACAGAAATTGAAAAAAGCTTTTAAACTTGCCTCAGCTCGTTCCATGTATCCTAAAAAGAGAAATTAGTATTTTAATGCATGCAACTTTTGTAATTTTCTGATTTGTCTGTGAAGATTGTTGAAGTTGAAACTGTTTCAAATTACGCTAACATTTAACTTGCAGCTAGTTTCTCTTAAACATGTAGGCTATTAACAAAGTGCTTGTAATGGGGGTTTACATGTTAATTTTTTTTGTTTACAGAATGCTGTCTAGAGGTAGATAACAGTGGAGAAGAAGTGAGGTGGTACCTTTCATCATTTGCCCCTCCATATGTCAAGGTATTTTGTTTGTTTGTTTTTTTTCCTTTCAGTGTGCAAATCTTTTTAGTCTCCCATCCTGCTGACTGCTGTAAAATGTAAATGGGCAAACTTGTCCAAGCTTTGGGCTCCTTGCTTGGAGATCGCAGGTTCGATCCTCAGCATTGCCACATTTAATTTGGAATTGGTGTCTGTGTTTTTGCCATAGGGTGTAGATGGCAGTGGAGATGTCTATCGTGCAACATACTCAGCATTTAGATGTGAGCGAGTGTCTGGAGTGCTGGGGGTCAAAGAGAGGATGCAGGTGAGCATAAACATAAACAACATAAACATTCTGATATACTTATTTAACATTAAAACCTCTGATATGAAGTAAATAACCTTGATTATCTCATTACATCAGCACTTTTCAAGGTGAAGTGTATTAGGCAACAAGTGAACAGTCAGTTCTTGAAGGACTTTGAAAAGTGCCAGTTTGTGATTGCTAGAATACTTTGATTGCTAGAGTCAGAGCATCTACAAACAGCTGCCACTGTAATGAGAATTTATTATTCACTTTAGTGCATTTTAGTGTTATGGCTTATGTTTTGTATTCCAGTGTTTGCTACTATTGGATTACTTTGATTTTTTTTTTTTTTTTCTTTTTGTTTTCAAGGTACCAGTCACATTCCTCCCGCGGGACGGGGGGGACTATGCTCAGTTCTGGGATCTGGAGTGTCACCCTGTGTCTAAACCACAGCATAAGAACTGCATCCGCTTCCAGCTCTGTGGAACGGTGAGACTTCTCATGCTTTTAGATGTTGGTTAGGCAAGTTATGAACACCATACATGAAGTCTTGCCTTAATGATGAATCTTATTGACTGGAGTTTTGTGTTAAATATCTTAAGATTTTTTTTTACTGTGTAACAAATACTAGGTCCAACACCATATTACTTGAATGTTTAGTGTGAAATTAGTACAGGTATTGTCTCCAGAGATACCTTTTCATGATGATTGATGGGTACCCATTGGCTAGTATTACTATATATTGCTATAAAACTGTGAAACTTTATCTGTAACTTTTTTTGATAGGATCTTATTTTGAGTAAAGTGCATTTGCGACCATGTAGCAGTGGTTGTTTTAATGCTGATATTGTGTTTGGTTTTGCAGGGCATAAGAGCAGGTGCAGGGCTTAACAATAAAGAGGATTGTACATTAGTGCGAACAGATGCCAATGTGAAGAGCAAGAAGAGAGTGGAGTCTGTGAGCTTCAAGAATGGGTAAGACAGATCTGTAAAAGTGCCCTTGCGGGATTTACAAGAAAGTTGTGAAGCCCCACATATTGTTTTCACCAGTGTTGCATATAAATGTATATAGTGTTCATGAGTAGATATAGCTTTCTCAGAGGCACGTGGAATCATAATCATGCCTTTGCTTAAAACTATTATAGTATCAAGCCCTGATAGAGAATTACAAAAGTAACTCACTGAGCCTTGAAAATGGCCTAAATCTAGATGCAGAAAAGTTTAAACTAAAATAGTGTAGATGGAAGCACTGACTACTGTACAGTCAAATTACAAACATCAAAGTATGTCCTTAATGTGAGTATGTCAGCTGAAAGAAGTAAGAGCAGTTTTAAAATGTTATCTGGTTGCTAGATGTAAGAGTGAAGAGGGTTCCAGAGTATAGGGCAGTGTGAGAAAGGGATCCATCACCCATAGTGTAGAGCGTGGTGTTTGGGACAGAAAGTAAAAGTGCAGTTGGCAATAAGTGGGAATCTGAAAAAGGTCATTAATACAGAAAGGGCTGAGTTTATGGAGAGCTTTAAATGTTAAAAGCAATATTTTATATTGTGTTCGATAGTCCACAAGGAGTCAGTGGAGTTTAGATTTTGTGGACTTGGTGAATGTAATTAACCTTGCTGTGGCATAAATGGTTTGCGATCAAGTAGTTTTGTTTTTTTTAATGAAAACAGCATTGCAGTAGTCTAAACCGGACATAATTATTTTAGGTCTGTGCTGTGTGAGGCCTGGACAAAGTCTAGAGGTATTTTGAGGATGAAGAAAGGAAACATGGTAGATATTTATGTGATGTGAAAGAGAGTACTGCCTAAAATGACACAAAGCTGTGGTTGTTTATTCATGCATTTTATGTTCGCAACTTCGTTATATCGGAAAAAAATTGCACATTAACTAGTTAAATGATTTTTCCCCCCTCCCCTCTCATTCATAACCTCCCCGCTACAGTGCGGAGCCCTCCAGGAGAGGAGTGTATGCTCCTCAGAGCCTCTACACATTCTCTGCCACACGTGTGGGTGAGGTCAGCACATTAAAGGTCAACTTCCGCAACAACTCTTCAAGTACCCATGAGGTGTGTGTGTGTGTGTGTATATATAAAGCTTTTACAATGACAAACACAAGCAGCAAATTGCATTTTTAAACAAGGTAATCTTGCATCTTGGATGTTTTTCTAACCTTGGACATGCATATACCTTTTTCACTGGTGCATTATTAATTTTGTGCTTCGATGTCTTGTTCCGTTTAGGAGTATTTCCCACACTAATGTATTTGTACCCTCAGTGCATGACAAATTATTGACTTACATGGATATTGTTTTTGTTATTGGAAGTGTTGCATGTAATTGATGTAAGGCTTCTCTAATTGACTTGCAGCTGAGATTCTTAAGTCCTACCGAGCCTTTCTACATCAAACATTCCAAATATTCTCTAAGGTGAGTTAGTTAGTCTCATGTGTTCTCCTCTCTTTACTCTTATTTGCTTCTTTCTATCAATTTTGTCTTCTTTTATACATTCTCATACACTCTTGCACCGTGCTTTCTACCGTTTTGCAGTTTGTAGGTGATGAGTTTAGTCATACTATGTACAGCGTTTTTAATCTGAGCAGTTATTTGATGTCATATTGCTTCCTGCTGCCAATGCCTGGTGTGAGGGCTCACTTCAGGTCAGCTGCAGTTATATAGTGCAGGTTGTGTGTGTTTGTATTTTGAGTGCATGAGACTAGGAGTGGGCGATATGGAAAAATATAACTTCCTAGTGCTTCAAGATATTGTCATGATACTCAATCACAGTATTTAAGTTTGATAGGTACAGAAAAGAATCAGCGGTGTCACATTAAAAAAATTTAAAGTCCTATATTGCCCACACCTACATATTGTTTTAGGCATGCGTGAAACAGAAAGTGGCATGTTTTGATTGATTTTTATTGCTGTGGTGTTTCTTCTGGTCTGTCTCTATCTCTCACACTCACACAGTCATTTTCTGTTCAAGTTCATTTTATGAGTATCCTATCAGAATCAATATACTGTCATATGACAGTATATGGTATAAATCAGGATGTCAAACTGAGTTCATTGTGAAACATAATCTTGTAAAGTTAAGTGTTTTGCCTCTTTGAGCACCTGATACAGATCTTCATGAGGAAAAACACTAGTCTTTGCAGTTTTTGGCTGTAGTGGAAACCCAGTGCAACTTTTTTATTTTTAAACTGCTTAGTTTTTACAATGTAATGCTATACATTACTGTATATTACATTATTGTTAGGTAGCTTTGTCATCCATTTGCATAAGACCCATTATTGTGTATCTGACTGACTGTTTGACATAAACCTGACCCTGAATCTGTCTGTTCACCAGGACACAACATTACATCAACCTGCCTGTGCAGTTCAAGCCGGCTGCTGTAGGCCAGTTCTCCAGTTTGCTAGTTGTTCAGACAGACACAGACGTTAAACTCACCGTAGAGCTTGCAGGTGAAGCTGTACTCTGAGCCGTCTTGCTTTGAGGGTGATTACTCCGTCCAGGCTCATGTTCTTTGGAAGTATTAGGCTTAAAGTGATTATGAAGATTGTGGTCTAAATGAATGTGTTGAAATAGTGTACTTTCAAGCAAAATACATTTTGTTACTTTGTTTTGCAAAAGTACTGAAAATTCTTGATAGTCTATCATAAGATTTCATATTCCACTAACTCGCACCACCCTGTGTACCTGAAGGAAAAACACCTCTTCTAACATTTAGCATTAATTAGGCAGCTGGATTTGTCCGTGCTTCATGATATGTATCCTTAAGTGACCCTGTACACAAAACAGGACT
Source organism: Clupeocharax schoutedeni (assembly GCA_037974565.1). Lineage (NCBI taxonomy): Eukaryota > Metazoa > Chordata > Actinopteri > Characiformes > Alestidae > Clupeocharax > Clupeocharax schoutedeni. The sequence continues at coordinate 9,630,512 of JBBPDH010000007.1, forward strand.
GACATTTGTAAATTGGTTTTGCAGACCACCATCACTGGTGCAAAGCTAAATTTGTCATAGCTATGTTGAAGACTTGCAGATTTTGTACAACAATGTGGATGTATTAATTTATTTTAAAATGGCTGTTCGTAATAAAATAAAGATTCATATGGATTTCAGGGTTTGATTAATTATTTTCTACTGCTTTCTAAAGTGTGTGTTTGTGTGTGTGTGTGTGTAACGTAAAAGGCATTTTGTTCTGAGGATTTCAGGAGCATTTATTTTTTACAAGACAGCATACATATGAAGGCATTGCAGATATTAGGCTGTATTTTATTTTAAATAGCCTTTTATTTGATTTATATTCTTAGTTAATAGACATTAGGAAAATAATCACTGGCTGTTACATGATACAAGGGACCACAAGTATTTTGCTGGCAGTAACATTTAATTGCTAGTTATAATGTGTGACAACTTCCAGGACATTGGTTTATCATTCAGACTGGGAGAAAATGGTCAACAACAGTTTATTACATTATTATCTGAGAGTATATTATACTAAAAACTAAATGCTATACTTCGTCTTTAAACCATCTAATGGAGGGTTCTGAAACTACAGTCCTCCATCAGTGTGTTAGCTGGTAATCAGATGTGTTTAACACTAAACCATGCAGTACTGTGGATGTATAGCTTTAATAAATGATCCTTAACTGAAATTTTACAACAGAGCACTTTCATCCTTTGCAAGTCCAGACAAAAGCTTGGGGCTGGAGTTAACAGGAGTTCTGATGTCCCTGGCCCAATTTATTGTTTGGCTCTTAATGCCAGTGTAGTAGCACCTGTTGACCATGTGTAACCTAAGCACCTTGTTTCATGAGAATTGCAAGCAGACCTACAGGTAGAGCCAGTAGCCAGGCATACAGTCGAATGGTAGTCGCAGCACTGAAGTTGCAGAGGCGGCTGCTACAGCATGTAACAGCCGTGCCATCTCCGTTATCGTCAAGTGCGACACTACTTGCAGCTGCTGTGCATACAGTAGAAGCGGTGCATTGCTTCACAATAGCTTTCGAATCCCCTGAAAAGAGGGGCTTATTTAGTAACAAACATTTGTAATTCTTCACAATATTTCTTGCACCGCAAAGCTTTATCACAAGCGTCTAATGTTGCTTCCTATCTGCAGCCAATCATTTTCTTTTCTCTAAAATGAATTTCCTGAGGTCCTAATTAGATCTTTAAGCTATGGATGCACACAGTGTGTAGTTCATAATTTTTAAAAGTACAAAGTGATACTGTATCCACAAACATAAACCTAGCTTTTAACTTTGCCCAAATAAATGTTTTAAAAACTAGAACCCTTACCTGAGATGCCGACTGTGGTCATGCAGGTGTCCAGAGGAGCCTGGCACTCCTCAGAGTTACTGTTGCAGTGCTCATTGGAGGAAGTGGAACTGCATACATAACACTTAAGAGAATTTACTGCAATACATACACAGACTGCATATCAGTGGAATATATTTTGTTCCATCATTTGAAGATTACATAAATCAGATTGTCATTAACGTATGTTTTTCCTTCGTAAATACAAATGCATATTGTCATTGGAACACAATGTCCAATCCCTTTTTTTTATCTATATACGTCCTTGCAAAATATCTGCCACTTACGAAACATTGCAATAAGCAGAAATGACTTGGACTATTCAAACATTAACTTTACCTACATTTAAGACTAAAAGCTAACTATATTAGATACTTTTTTAACATTTTATTTCCAGAGGTGAAGGTGTGTATCAGTCATCAAAAGCTTCAATACACTTCCAGTGATGTATTATTAACAGACCAATAAAGAGAAATCTAAATGAAACAAAATACTTTTTCCCTCCAAACCAGCTCCCTGAATTTGTTGTAGATATTTCCATTCAATAAGCATTTTGGAATTTGCTTCTCTCTGTCAACAATTCTCAACTCTCAAAGCGAGGTTTTACTACTCCTCTGAAAACTTGATTTTTCAAGCACATTCGTTTAAACAATAGACATCAAACAAACAAAGTTGGTACCTGAATGTATGGTTATGAGGAAAAACAGCAGTCCAGCAAGAGTCCCCATGCTTCTCTAGCACTGTGTCTGATGAGTGTGTGGCTATCAGACAGAAATAGAGTATCTCCCACTGGACAACCACCCAGTAGACATTCCTTCACATTTCCTGAATGGCATAAGTCTACCCAGCTGCCATTGCCTCATTCTTTTTGTTATCACAAGAAGACAATCACATTCTCACAGGACAACTGTCACTGGCCACTGTGGTGCACACACAGTGCATTGTGTGTACAGACATCAGTGCAGACTTCTGGGCTCCCTATGCTATGACTAAGCCATTCATTAAGAAGAATTGCCAAGGTTTTTTTTAAACATCTGTATTTACTCCCAGACAGCCATTTTAATTGATAGACATCAAACATAAACTGATCTGACTGGAGGATAAAAGAGCACGAGCGAGACAGCAAAGCCGTTACACTGTGCTTCGCTCGTGGGATATTTTTGTCCCCTTCCCAAACTACATTCTGCTTTAAGACTTGAAATGAGCACCTGTGCTCAACCATCTGTTTCATTTTATTGCCTGACAGCAGAGAAAGTTACACATTCCTGTAAAGTCAATAAATTCCATTTCGGTTAAATTAAAATTCAAGTTAAGATCAGACATAATGATTAAACATTTTGACTGCAGAGTTTGAAATACTGAGAAAATTCCAACACTGGTATTTAAACACTTCATCGGTTACAGTTAACGAAGCATACCTTGCCCTAAGAGTACAATATGGTTCCATTCATCTTTAACCCTCCTGCACTTCTGTACTGTACATACATTGGCATCTACCTCAGTGATGAAACTGTGTCCAGTTACACACACTGGAGGAGTTTTAGTCACAGAGGTTAAACGCAGACAAAGGCAGCATCTGTCCATTGAGCGTAAACTGAGAGCCTGCCGTTTAGTCCAGTACAGACCAAAATAAATCGCTTTATTATACTGCTGTAGCCCATAAAGTGACTGAGCTGTAGGTTGGTTCTGTCTTCTGGCTGTGAGGTCAAAGTCACAGTTTGGCACTATTTTGCAAGCTGGCTAAATGATATAAAGTCATTTTCTTTTATGATGTATTGACAGTAGCAAGTTCATTTTGTAGGTCACATACAGGTCATTGTAGTGCAGATAACATTTGAGTCTTTGCATACAGTACTGAACAGCAGTACTTATGCTTTGAAAAGTCTGTAAAAATTAACAGTAGATCAATTTGTTCGGTTTAAATGCAGATATTAACACGCAAATGGTCCTGCAGGCTGTAGGAGGTAAAGTAAGGCTGAACTTCAGTTTAGTTCAGTAGAAGGTTTTCATGCGTTAGGACTGTCCTTAGATTGAGCAACCGTGGTCTTCCAAGCTTATAATGTGGTACATTGTCTATTAGACCGAAAGATTTTGGTCCAACAGTCCTGAAATCCAAAGAAGCAGTTGGGACAGACCGTTCTCAGTTATCCTCCATATTTCGTATCTTCCATACTGAGCAGTCTCTTAGTAAAGCATGCATGCGGCGTCAGCACTCCTGTGCTGTTCAGTCCTCATGTGGTTTTCCTTTAGGCTTCTTCCTGTGTGAAGCCCCATACTCTCTGCCTCTACATTTGTTCACAGGGTAAATCCTAGAACACATGAAATACAATAGAAATCAGTGCATTTATCTAGGCCAGGTAGAATATGACGGGTGCATTTGCTTACATAGTATAAATCTGTATATAATATTCAATACTATGTTATAGTTAATTTATTTTTTTACATAGTACCAGTTAACACAAATCACATGCATTAACAGTTTGAATTATTAGTGGATATTAAATCTAATTGGATTATTAGTGGGCACATCCATAAACCTGTCACCATGTTCCAAAATTGATATCAATGAATTTAAATTGTTTTCTATTAATGAACCATTCAGTCATTTGTTAACACACCACTGCTCACAGTGTGAACAGCACAAAATTCTTCCTTTGCATTTAATCCATTCACCAAATGATGCAGGAGGCAGCCAGGAACACAGGTCCCGGGGAGCAGTGTGGGGGACTGCACCTCAGAGGTGTCACTAGAGGTGCAACTTTCCGATTGTAGAGTGAATGCCCTAACCACTAGGACTCCACCTGTCCCTGTTTAATGTCAAATTTTGTGTCCTCTTTCCATTTTCTGTTTTCTTCTATAATAAATAAGATACACACCTGCGCTGGTAGAGGTAGATGAGGAATACCACGTCATCTCTGAAACAAGCCAACTGATGAGGGCCAGGAGTGGTTATAACGCCACTAAATACATCACTTATAAACGTGTTCAACCCCTGGGAATGTGCATAAGACAGAAGCATTAACAGTCTTTAACAACAAACCAAATCATTCTGGGGGCATACAGTTTACAAAACAGCAGTGCTATAGGCTTTCATCAAATGGCAAAGGTTTTTTACTCACTTTGTAAAGTAATACTGACATCGGAAGTTGCCCAACTGATTTTAGCTGTGAACAGACAGAACAATGAACAGATACTGAAATGCAGTAAATGTAGACATGTTTTATTAAACAGATAAACTGGTTTATGAACAAACCTTGTAATTGACATATAACTGCGGAACCATAGATAGGAATCCAAACGCATAAACTCCTAAGTTAAGAAGACAAAAACAAGTCAGTAATCTGATATTGCAAAACGAAGTGAAAAACTTGGTAGGAAAATTGGTTCATGAGTGTTTATAACTTACCACTGACAAGACTGTTGATGATCCAGAAGTACCAGCTACTGGTATGAGAGGAGGAAAAGACCCGATTAATACAAAAATGTCTAGAGAAACCATTTAAAAAATAAAATCTGTTAGTTGAAAAATTACCTTTTATTCTTGAGATATAAAAAGGAGTATATGGCCCCACTGATGCACAGTGGATACAATAAATATGACAAGAATTTCATTGCCTAAGAAAGAGAGGAGTAGAGAAACGTTATTTTGGAAGGTTTTGTTTTCACATTTTTGACACAACTGTTCAGTTTGGGAACTGCAGTACCTTGGAATCATGCTCCTCTGTCGCACGCTCCATTTCATCTACTCTCTCCTCCTAAAGAGAGCACGCCAAAGTGAGCTACGTCTACAGTGCAGGCAGGCACCTCTGCCAGCCTAATGTGTAAAGCCAAATAATTGGCCATTCACTAGTAAAATATCAAATTGTATGTATCCACTAGTGTGAAAGTATGCTAATAATTGAAACAAACTTAAAAGCCAATGTTACACACACACACACACACACACACACACACACACACACATTAGAAGAACTTACTTTAAAACTGGGCTGAACAGCAAAGACTCTGCTGACTTTCCAAAGCTAAAGTACATGAGAAAGAATGCTTTAGTATAAAAGACTGTTTAATGAAGCTGTTTTGCATTTAAAAGCCAAATCTGCTTCTTTACCTCAATTAAAGCTGCAATTCCCATAGGGATAAGGGTGAGCCAGCTGGTTTGCTCTTCTAGCAGATGGAGGAATATCACAACGGTGCTGAAACACCTCCACATCACTAAAAACACACACACAAGTACAGAGTTTAACATATTTGCAAGCCATCTTAAAATGACAGTTTTAGTGCTTGGCGAAGCTTTGCACTCTATCTTTTAAAAATGTTTATGATAAATACAAGCAATGTTTTAAGTTGTGCAAGCATGACATTATCTATAACTTACTAACTATATTATTGAATAAAAACAAAAGAAACCCTCTACTGAAGCCCATCTAATGTATTTAATGAAGTTTCATCTCACCTGATCGTTTTGAGAGGCCAGCTAAACTTTTCCTCCCTCTCCAGAAGCTCACATCGTTTTTGAAAGCAAACACTTCAAATGAAAGCTGTGAAACAGAGCAAAGATTAGTTAATCAAATTAGCTTTAGGAATTGCCACTTTCATATACATTCTAATAAAATTAAGTAAGAAGGGCAAGTGAAACTATAAAATAATTGCAAGACTTTTAAAACAGAAACAATCTCACATGGAATGAAGGCACCAGGATGGACAGGGCCAAAATGTGAAGACCAGTTTCAACAAACATGGCTTTGACTTCATCAAGGTTCTGCTCAGAAAATCCTGAAGTGGAACACATATAAGAAATGTATTAAAAATTTCTGTTAGATGATGTGATCAACAACAATGTGATGTGATCAACTGTGTGCAGAAAACATAAAAGATCTGATGTTGAATTAATGCCAGCTATAAAACATGAAAAGTGAAACACTGAAACTGACTTACCAAAATGTTTGAGTGAATATATCACAGCCTGGATGTGGATCCAGATTCTAAATTTCCGAAGTGTTATTGTGTCGTATGATATAGTGAGTGGGACTGCTTTAGTAGTGCTGTTTATCTCCTTCATGGAAAATTCAGGAAATTAGAAATAAAGTATGAGAACTATTCTGTGACCATTTACTATTCAAGAAGCACTGAATTTTTACATACGATCAAATCTTTTAGTCTGCTTCTCATTTCATCAACAAGTAAAAGAGGCAGATAGATTTTCTTCTTCTCCTTCTTTCCATCTTCAACTCTAAGGAAAAACACAAGAGTGGTATTATGTTAAATCCCTTAAAACTGAAATAGTCATAACTGACGCTTATGATTCAAATACAGTGAATGTTAATACAATTCTAATTCAGTGTTTAGAATATAATGTATTCCTCTTCAGGAAATAAGCCTAGTCTTGCCTAACTTCTTGTCAGACATTTCTTTTGAAATCAAACATTTCAAAAGGAAGTTTATCCCTCTGTGAGACAATATCAGCCTCTCCTAGATGTATGAATACTACTGTGAGGATTTGATTGCATTCAGACACAGGAGCATTAGTGATGTTGGATGATTAGTTCTGGATTCCATGTCAGCAACAGTTGCAATTTAAAAGAATCCAGTAATCATAAGGAGTGTTTAGATTTGTTTTTGAACTTTTAGGGTGTGGAACTCACATTTTCATGTATCTCCGCAGATCACTGGGCACTGCTGCATTATTAAAAGTGAAATCTTCTGTCATCATGTTTAGAGTAATGCGTGATTTCCAGTACGACACAAGCCTTTGATCTTCTGTTCCCTAGAGCCAACAGAGAGCACAGAGAAAGAGCTGAGTGACACTCAAAATATTTGCCTTAAATGTGGGCATCAGCATCACTCTCAGTGCATTTTTCTTTTGTCATTCACACTGCATTTCTGTTAAGGCTTTATGAAATGCCATTTTATGATTATATTAGTACATGGTAACATGTTTATTTTTGCCTGCATAATTTTGACTCAAATAATTAACATTTGTTGGATCACTAGAACAGCAACATTTATTCTAAAATATAGTCTGAAGTTGGACAAGGTGCAAACAAGGAGCAGACACTTAGGGTGTAAAAATACATTTATATATAAACATCTATGCAAAGATTTGTGTTTGACTCAGAGTGTATCGTCTACTACTACTTCTACTACTACTACTAATGCTACTGCTAATAATAATAATAATAATAATAATAATCAACAGCCACAGCAGCAGCATCATCACCATCATCATCATCATAATTACATACGCAACACCTCTTCAACAATTTAATGTGATTTGCTAGAGTGCTTACTCAAGGCCTTAAGTGGCATCAGTATTAGAAAGGCCAGTATTGCGAAAATGAGTCATAGACAATATAATACACATCCTTCAGTGAGCAAGAAGTTATACATCATTAATCAAATCTTGCTCAAACAGCAATGAGGACCTGGACATCATCACAAAGTCCACTACAAAGGAGTCAGCAGTAATACCTTCTGAGAGACTCTTGCAGAGCCGGGGCTTCCCGCAGGAGGAGGAGGAAGCATTTGAGAGGTGAGACGAGCCACAAGCCGCACATGTTTGCTATCCTTCCATGGTGAGACTCCACTCTTGTGTACAAACACGACTGCATGGAGGGTCCCATTCTTGTGGGTCAGTTCAGGCAACAACACGCTCACCTTCCTGTTTTCAAACAGAAAGTACACAGTAATGTAAAATAAAGCAGGAGGGTTATCTGGGGTATATAGCGGGGTATATATAGTTCACGTCTCCGATTTTATAATTGTCAAATTCCATTTTGACAGTGATAATAATTGTTCACATAAAGAACTGATCAAAGATACACTGAAATCCAGTTTGTTATGCACTTTTTAACCAGGTTTAAATAACCATAATTGTGTGTATCACTGTGTGCATTCTTTTATTATGGTGTGGAATAGTCTTCCATGTGCATATCACTACTTGTGTCAATTTTTTCTTGTATACTACTACTGATACTCCTACTCCTTGTATACTCCTAACTACCATTGGTGTTGTTAGAAATTCACTTAATTGTTACTTATGTATAGTTATGTATAGTATTTATACCCAGCATTTGTTTATCATAGTGTATTTTCCTATTTCACATTTTTTCTACAGTTTTATTTTACAGGATTTATTTAGACATAATTTATACTGTTCTATACTGTGTCTTTGCACTCATAACATGAACAGTTTCCTATGGAACTGAAACACTGAACTGCGCATGCATTCTCCTCACAAAGGAGAAACTTGCCTTTCATACTTTGAATGAATTTCAAATTTGTCCACTTTGAGAAGGAGTTTATGTGCAGCCTCATCATTGGGGTCCAGGCTTGAGTACACACTGAGCTTTAAAATGCAGAAAAAAGTGAGTGAATTTTTTATTTCAAATTCAAAAATACTTTAAGGCAGGAGGGATTGCAATAAATAAATATACACATACGCATCCGTATATATCTGTACACATACACCTCTATATGTACAAACACATACATACATATATTTTTTTCATAAGTATTCATACATATGTACAAATATTAATACAGTAGTTCCGTTATTTCAATAATAATTCTACTGTAAATGTGTTTTAATAAAACAGTACTGCGACCTACTCTCCTACTTCTACAACACAAGAACAGTTTAAATGGACACATGCACATATGAGACCACAAAATTTGCCTTACCTGGAGTCGAGGTTTGCCACTGAGGTAAGATGTAACACAGTCATCCCCCTTTGCTGGGTCACACGGTTTTGTGTGCACGAAGCCATAGATGGCCCAGCACGTATGAAGCACATAGACGACCAACACCCCAAATATCACTTTCGTGTAAGACATCTTAAACTGAGACCCATTCTTGGGCTTGGAATAGCATGAAGGAAACATGTTTATTTTTTCAGGAACAAAAAAAAACACAATTAAAAGCGTTCAGGATCTTACACAGTGATGTGCTGATAGCAGAAATCACTGGATCTGTTTCATCTTCAGCTGGCTCTCTCTGCAGAGGTGAGGAGCATCCATTTGGATCTCAGCATCCTTTTGGAGTAGCACCACTAAGCTTCTGTCACACACTGAGGCAATAGGGCGTCACCAGCACTGCAAAAAAGCGCACTAAAAAAAAGGAGACGAGAATCGACTAATCTTACTAGTGACTCGTTTTCTTAATGTCTAATTGACAGATGGGTTTTAATCTCTGCTGTTCAGGGTACATTTCTTGCTGTGCCTAGTTCATGTGGGCGGACAGTTTCTTTTGAAGGCGCCTATATTCTAGACGTTACGGCTTTTCCAGCTCAGTACACTGTAGCGCACCATGTGTTAACACATTCATGCCTGGATTTAAAACATACATTCATTTTGGTCGTATTCTTGCTCTTACCTGAACACAAATCTGAAAAATACTGAACATAAATAGCGGCAAATGTGATTTTTAAAATCTCTTCGTTTATAAAAAATTATATTATAATTTACTAAACCATAAAATATATAATAATGCATAAAATATTATAATATAAATATGAAAACACTATACATTATAAAATATCACAACTGCAAATGTCTCACTTGTGGGACTAATAAAGGGTTATTTTGTCATTTGTCACGTGGGACAACAATGTATGAAAAACGAATAAAACAATGGAATATAGTTAAAGTGATGTTTTAAAATACTATTTTTAATTTTAAAAAAAAGAATCAGATAATACTGTTATGTGTTCATACAAAGTAAAACCGAAACATTTGTCACTTAAAAGCAGGCAGAGGAAGTTATGGTGTTATTGGGAGTCAAGGGGTTAAACAGTTACATGAGCCCCAATGCATTGTGGTCAAGTTCAGCTTCTTCAGAAAACATTTCTTTCTGGAAATCGAAGGATCCCCGGTTTTGGATAAATAATTTTATTATTATGATTATAAGGCTTCAGATTTATGCACCGCATGGACAATGTATAGCCAGTCAGTAGCTTGTTGTTATTAAACATGCTAGAAAGTCAGCCAAAGACATGTTGCCCACATTTTCTCCTTTACAGCAGCATTTAGTCAGTTTATTCGTCTTTTTCGACGTTTTCTCTTATGACTACAGCAGCAAGACTCTGTGCAAAGCCTAGCTGGTCGGGCTGAAACCCTCGCTCTGAAGTTATTCGGAAACTTCTGCTAATTCGGGGTCTTGCTTCATCTGAACATGTAACCAGACCAAACTTTTCACGTGTTTTCACCTCGTTTCTCAACGATGGAGGTGTGTGTGAGACTGCTGTGTCGGGAGAGCCCTCTGACAGTGTCCACGAGATGTTGGAATCGAAGAACTTTAACTTGCAGGAGGTCAGGATCACCTTTTACACGTCCTCTGTCTGCTCGACACTCACCACTAACACCAATAGTGTGGAGAGGAAAGCACGGCAGCACCAGTCCAGCACAGACACTTAAACACAGCTGTAAGTGTTTTCTCATATTATAAATTGAGAGGAAAGTTCACAACTCAAATTTACCTGTGTTAAATAAAATTAAAAATTCTATATGTAATGTAGAAATATATACATATGCTTTCCTGCATAAGTCACACACACACACACACACTCTATATAGACAGACTTTTTTCAGGGTTTGGGCCAAGCCCCTTACATCCAGTGAAGGGCAGTCTTAATGCTTCAGCATACCCAGACATTTTGCTTCCAACTCCGTGGACACTCTTTGGGGAAGAGCCTTTTCTGTTCCAACATGACTGTTCCCCAGTGCACAAAGCAAGGTCCATAAAGTCATGCTAGGATGAGTTAAGTGTGGAAGAACTTGACTGTAATAGGAACACATCCTTAATTCTGACAAAAGCTAATTGTGGAAGCCTCAGTAAAAAGAGATATACAGGATTTTCTACAGGAGAACTAGTACAATCATATAGTCAGTTCAGACACTTACTATACATCACTACACGACACTACACTTTTTTGTGCATAATGCAAATTTTTGTATTATGCACTACTCCCAGAATGTAGTACAGGAAAATGTATGAAAAATCAGGCAAAAAGGTTATTGAAAATAGACAATGTAAAATATACAGTTTCACACAGTGCTGATATCAGTATTTGCAGTTACTTTTTTATAAGTTAATGATGTGATTTCGGCTCATTTCCTTTCTGCTGCCGCAAACTGATGTGCCATTTAAAAATAAAATAAATTTCCTCCTTCAGTGTTCTTCTGTCGTGGTGGAGTTACGGATGCTTCCCATGCAGCTGCTCTGTCCAGTGTGGCCCCTGAATTTGTTGTGGTAAGCTCTTACTGTGGGTTAGGAGGGTGGAATTGGTGCATAGTAGTCAAAGAACTAAAATAACTTTGTGCTGCCCTTGAACATACCTGCATATGGTATTTGTCACTTTGTTGCACAAAACACACAAGCAAAAGTATAACAAAAACCCAACAGCCTTTGTTGGTATATCAACAGAGGTTGAGCTTCTCGGCTACACCATTAGAGAACAGAGACCTGAGCCTTTTACCATTATGATGCATGTTAATATCACTGCAGGAGTTTGTCTTGTGTCCAAATAATGATATTAATTGATATGTAAATATAGTCTGAGATATAATCTCTGAGAGATTACTTGCCACTACAAAAGTTTGGAATTCGGATCAAATATTGATTTAATGATCAAAACTTCTTTAGATTACTCATTTATGTAAACTGTTTGTTTTAAAGTCTTTTGTTTTCAAATAATTGTATTTTTTACTATACATTTTTGCCATCACATAACCATCATTGATATGGCATTAAACTTAAACTACTACTACTATTACTGCTGCTGCTGCTACTACTACTGCTGAGAGATTACAGCCAGGGTTTTGTTCAACAGATGAAATTTGATCCAGATGGGAATGTCACTTCATTTGGTGAGTTGCATCATTGATTCTTTCCATTGGTTCATTCCAAATGAAATGTTCTTATTACATGTAAGATATGGAGTGTCTATTTTGTTAATTCTGCTCAGGTAAAAAGAAAGCAGAGTTCTATCAGGAATTTGGTTTGCAAGCAAGAGACCTGAGATTCCAGCACCTCACAAGCATCACATCACGAAATAATGCAATCATTATTCGCATGGAAGTATGTTGTATATTCCTTTATTCTGGGTGGTTTGTTGGTTAATGCTGTTGTTCTTTGTTAAATACAAGTTTATTTTACAGAAGAGCATTACTTGTGGTAGCACATTCATATATGACTCCAGGTTATGATAATCAGTAGAACATTTGCATCCACTGTGTCAGCTGAACCTGTATTTTGTCTCCAAACAGGTTCTAAACAGTTTCTTTTTTTTCTGTCCTAAGTCTCTAAAGGCAGTAGTTACTCCAGAGTGCTTGCTGGTGCTTGATTTCCGTGGACTGGGTCTTGATAAGTGGCTGGTTTTGGAGCTGGGGCCTCAGTTAGCAGGGGATGGAGCCTTGGCCACCTACTCACTGCCCTTTGAGTTCAGAGCCTTGGAGGCCATCCTACAGCACAGGGTAAATATGGACATCTGTTCTCGCAGTTCAGTGCTGAAATCACTGAAAAGTAGGGCTGCAACATTTAGTTGAGTAGACTGATGCACACATACTATACTGATTGTTTCCATTTTTAAATCTTCGAAAAGTGGTGAATTAGAGAATTCTGCTGCGTGTGTGTTTAATTTTGGTACAGATAAACACACTCCAGGCAAGGTTAAATGAGGTTCAGCCTCAGATCCTGGACTGTCTGGAGTCATTAGTGGATCCCAAGCTTCTCTCAGCTGATCGCAGTAAACTACACATGCTTCTTCTCAACAGTAAGAGGTAGGCCAGGAAAATCAAATGCCTTACAGTGTCTTTGTTATAATCGGACCATAATTTGGAAACTAGTTGTCAAATTGCATGTCTGAGCTCAAAGAATCTTTGCATTACTATTTGTAACAAAAGCTAATAACTTGTATCATATGGGTTCTGATTTAAGCATAGCTTGCTGCATAAATGTAACCCCAAAACCTAATGACTCCCTTTTTTTCCTGTAGCCTTTCTGAACTGGAGACTGATATTAAAGTGTTTAAGGACAGCCTGTTGAAGATCCTAGATGAAGATGAGTTGATTGAAGAGCTGTGCCTCACCAAGTGGACAGACCCCCGTGTGTTGTAGGTGTAATATTTGTTATATTCGCTTTTTTTTTTGGGCGTTCCACATTTTGCTGTTTTCTTTCATTTCATTTTAAAGGCACATTATAACAATATAGTCAACAAGGATGAGTTTGTTTCTCTTTCTGAATTTGCAGCACAGAGGGATTGAGAAAAATGTGGAACACAAAAACAGCTGTTTCAACAAGGCTTTAGTGATTTAGTTGTAAATATTGCTGTATTATTTACAAAACAAGTACAGTTCTCAGCAATGTTCCCAGTCATGAAATGAAATAAATTTAAACAAGAGGAATACTGACTTTATTATTGGATTAATGGTCAATTTAAAATGAAATAATTGCTCTAACTAGGGTACTTGCCTCATGGGTTCGATTCCTACCTTCAGTACATCATTACTGGGTTCCTGAGCAAAACCCTTAACCCCAAGTTGCTCCAGGGAGACTGCCCCCTGTAGTTAGGCAATGGAAGTCGCTTTGGATAAAAGCATCTGATAAATGCCGTAAATGTAAAGATCTATGCCAGTAGCGTGTTTCATTCTTTATAATGTTGCCAGTGCACCTTTCAGCTGATTTCAGTCTGTGTGTGTGTGTTTGCTTGTTTCTGTCTGTCTATATATTTGTGTATGTGTGGAGGCAGTGAGCAGAGCAGTTTAGGCATAGATCATGCTCATGAGATGGAATTACTGCTGGAGAATTATTTCATGCAGGCGGAGGAGCTGGGAAATAAAACACGAGAGCTGAAGGGCCTCATAGATGATTCTGAGAGTGTCATCTTCATCAACCTGGACAGGTATTTATAGTCAAAGTCAACTTTATTGTCATCTCTGCTATATACTGTACAGGTACATAGAGAGACGAGACGACGTGGCTCCTGTTATAACAACAACAAAACAATTTAGTTGTTTTGCCATAAATGCCATTCACTATAACACACACAAAACGCAGAGACACTGTTTAGGAAATGTGGAGCACAGTTAAGATGATTTGAACATCGAATTCTCTTTGCAGATTTTTGAATAGGCATATCTATTGATTTCTGAATGCTAAGCGGCTACATCGGTATTAAAATTTTATATTGAATGGCAATATTTTTCAGTGCTCTGATGTATTGAAGTAATTTGGTCAGTAAATTGACTGCTCTTAACAAGAATTTCAGCTTATTTAGTATTAATCCAAAAGCTGTTTTTATGCACAGATGATATGCTGTTGATTCTCCATGCTATTGTCGAAACAGCTGTAACCTGCTGAAGCATCTGTGGCATCTTGCACCCAGACGGTAGCTGCAGACTCTTAAGTTGTGAGGTGGATCTGCTGGATATTGGACTTGTTTTTCTAGCACCTTCCACGGATGCTAGATCCATTTGGGGAGTTCTGAGGGCAGGGCAATACTTTTCACCATGTTCCTCAAAACATTCATAATGTTTGCAAGTGCCTTTTATCCCAAACTCAAGTTTAACCAGCAGTGAAGAGCATCAAACTGCTTCCATTAACTTGTCTTCATCCCTCGATGCATCTCTTCCCCAAAAGTGGCATACATGTACCTGCCATCCATGTGAAAAGATCTTATAAGATAAGATGGTATTTTTAATTGCTCCAAGATCCAATTTAATTGCTCAAATACTTATTGTAGGTGTTTGGGAAATGGACAAGGAGTAGCATAGGCATTCTGACCAGTCTGCTGCTGAGCAGCCCCCTCACACAGTAAGGTGCGATGCTCTGTGTTGGGTGGCACATTATTTCTGTAAATAATATAAAAAAAGTGCTGACCAGGAGCGCCCCACAAGCCACAGTGATTATGCCCTTGTGAAACTCGCTCAAGCCATTATTTCTGCTCATTTCCAACACATCCTAAACATTGTCAACAGGAGCTTACTCACAATCTAGTATATCCCAGACCTCGACACAGTGGCAATGTTACGATAATCACTGTTCACTTAATCTGTAAGTAGTCATGATGTTTGACTCTCCACTGGCTAACTTGTGTGTGTGTGTGCGTGTGCATATAGTTCATGGACATTATTTACCTGTCTGTTCTTCAGTGAAAACACTGCTGCTGGCATAGAGGTGATTCGAAGCATCTGCAGACTGCTGGTTCTGATGTCACAGAAAGATAATGAGCCCTATTTTTGTCTTTCTGTTCCTGAATTTGTACTAGTCATCGAAATGTGATGATGCGACTGAATCTCCAGCTCACCATGGGAACCTTTTCCCTGTCCTTATTTGGCCTGATGGGTGTGGCCTTTGGCATGAATCTGGAGTCTTCCTTTGAAGAAGTTAGTATATTTTTGAGAAACAGCTTTATATAATTTTATAACTTATACATGAAATAAAAAACTATTTAAGGGACTTTCCAAAGTCACTGTGCTCTGTAGTAAACAGTTCTGCATAATACTATATAAATAACATTTCTTCTTTTTTTTTTTTGGCTGTGTGTTTTTTCCCTTCGGTAGCCATGCACATGAACTGTGAATATGATGCATGTTTCTTTTTGTTTCTGTCTGTGTGTAGGATCCACGTGTGTTTTGGTTGGTGACTGGATTTATGTTCCTAGGCAGTGGTCTCATCTGGAGACGTCTGCTGTCGTTCCTTGGACGACATTTGGAGCCTACTTCTACACCTTCAGTTAATAAAGAATACAGTTTATATTCTACACCAGAACCCTAAATTAATGAACAGAACTACTGTATATAATTACTGTATATACCCCCCCACTTCATCAGTTTATACTCAAGTGTTGGTTCTTGGTTGCCATTTTTGTCCTTCAAGCCCTTCTGTAGTATTTGTTGCCCAAAAAGCTCTATTTTGGTCTCCGTTATGACAGAGCCCAGTAACAATAAAGTAATGTTTCATAAAGTTCATATGTTTGTAAAGTGCTTTGGCAGGTGGGTGACACCATGTTACAATTCTTCGAAAACTTAATGAGCACAAGATGTAACTTTATCCTCAAATCTTAAATGTAATTAATTTACAATGCAACGTAGAGGACAGCACCCCTCATGGAAAAGGACTTTACCATTGAAATGACAATCGTAGTTACATAGACAAGTGAAAATAGGTGGAATGACAAAAAGCAAGTGCCAGCTGAAAGTTCTATGACCTTGGGATCTGTCAGAAATGTGTCAGTAGGAAATTTGTATTCACAGATTGCCCCAGTCTAAACCCTCGTCTCCAGTTAGCAAGGCTGTCTTATAACCACACTCAACATTCATATTCTTTTATATTTACAAAAAAACTAGAGCCCTGAACAGCAATGAGTAAAAGGCTGAGGATTTTTTGTTTATGTTTAGAGAAAGTCAGTGGATGCTAGCTGTGGATGGAATTCAGTTAAAGTCAAAGTGAATTGCAAATCATTACTCCTTTTCCATCAGTGCAGCAATGTATTTCCAGTTGAAAATAACTGTTCTCTTTTCATACCATCCCTTGTTATTTTTCTCTCACAGATCCCACCTGTTTGGAGGAAAAACCAGATGAGTCAGTTGAGCACCCTAAAGGGACAGAGATGAAACATGGAGTTGATGATAGTGTGACAGTATCTCTCTCTCTCTCTCTCTCTCTCTCTCTCTCTTTCCCTGTCTCCCTCTCCCTCCCTCTCTCTCTCTCTCTCTTTCACACACACACACACTCACTTTTTTTTCTCTCTCTCTCCCTTTCTCTCCCTCTATCTCTGACGATACAGTTACTGTTTTTAATACAGTAGGTGTATTGTTAACAAAATAGATTTTAATCTTGTCAGGCAATATGAAATAAGACTACCACCAAGCAATGTGGTTGGAGTGCCTGGATTTCTGGTTAAAAAGTAACAGACAAAGCTTTGGTGTAATTAGTTTTTTAGAATGAATATTTAATGAAGCCCTTACCTCTTCTTTAATATTCTTCACATTGATATTGATGTCTTGTTCAGTGCATCGCTGTAAGTTGTTCAAAATGTGTGGCACATTAGACACATTTTGAAGACAAAAAATAACCTGATTTTGTCTATTTTGTTTATCCGCTCTGTAACTGCAGGTGTCCTTATTTTGCATTTATCATTTGCCACATAAAGTGTGATTGATGGGTCTCTTAGTGTGTACTATGCTACTCACTCTATTTATGATGGACTATTTTAGAGACACATTTCTGACCTCTTATTGACATTAAGATATGTAATCACCTAAATGTCAAGTGCTCAGCTGCTACCTTGTACAGTAAATAATGGAGCACTGATGTAAATGGCTATGTGGCTTTAAATAAAATGTTTAAATAGAAAAATGAGTTCCTGTATTGTTGTAACTCTATGTTGTGAAAACCTTGAATGTGATGCTTTAAGTGATTGTGTTTTGGTAAGAATCTGTATATACTTGAGGCTTCTTGGAGCGGTTGCCAGTTAAGTCTTCATAAATACGAGGCTTCTGATGCTAAATCAGCCTCTCACTCTGAGAAGCTTAATGAAAGTGAGGGGAATTGTTCGTAGAGTATGTGATGCACCGATCACATCCAGCAGAGGGAGACAACCACTACAAACACAAGTTGTGCTTTTGTAGCTGTTTTGCCAACAGCAAGTTTATGTTAGAACTTGAGATCCAACAGAATTACATTTCTGCCCTGCTGTATAAAGTATGGCCAGTGTCTGAGCCTCATAATAAAGCAAACCTCACTGTTAAAACCATCTGCTGTAACCACCAGTTACACATATATAGAAAAAACTTAAAAATAATACCATATTACAGTATTTTTAACCCATTTATACTGAGAATGTTACCTTGGATATGTTCAGTGGATTGGCTATTTGATTTGGTTTCACATATTTAAATACTTTTCATTTACAGTACAGATTCTTATTGTTTTTTAATTTTATTAAAAAAATTAATAGTAGGATGTGGTCAGCAGTTCCTGTATTTCTTGATTATCACTTAAACTTTTAGATTCTTTTGAACCACTTAAATAACCAATTTGGTGCCTTTGATATAATAGTTATTGTTGCATTACATGCTGTTTTTGTTGTAGCACATTTTAAAAGGATTCTATGTTGTGCTGATTTGTATTGTCTCATTTGAAAATCAGTGCAGGTTGAAACTCTCCTTATGATTTAAATAGAGCTAAAAGAATATTAAATGAATTGCTCAAAATGAATGAATGAAATGAGCATTTTTATTTAATCCGAATCAGAAAACTATGTTCTGAGCATTTTTTGTCATATACGTGGGTTGCATGGACTGAGGAGAGAAATACGTCTTTTATGTTAAACTCTCCTTATTAAAGGATTGCAGACGTTTTTGAATTTCCATGAAAGCGGTCCAGGTTGAAACTGCCCTTACAATTATAAGATGAATGGCTGTAGTCTAAATAAGTACCTATTTGTAAGTGCATTAGTTTTTGTGACCTCACAAGACAATTAAAAACGAAAATAGTTTAGACTCCAAACATGGACCGAGGCAGCGAAAAACAGCCCATATTAAACTCTTCCTATTAAAGGAACGTATGAGGTTTTGTTTGTCCATGATATGGGTGCTTTAATTGCGAACAGCATCTTGCATTTGGGACCAGGCCTCCTTAAAGCACTAAAGCACGAGGCAGTCCTGACGCAGCAGCCCCCCTCCCCCCTCCCCCTCCATACTCCATCGACAAACTACCCCTGCTTCACTCGACTCTCATCCTCAGTCGAGCTGTGCTGATCCTCGGGTCTCCGGGGCTTTTCTCCTCTGCCAGTCTGAGCTCCAGCATTTGATCAGTTCACACCTCCAGCCACGGCAAAAGTTAAAAGCAAAACAGTAAACGAAGGGAAATCGTCGTCGAAGGAGTCGTTAGTATATAGAGACCTATTCGCACTGTTTTGGGATTAAACCTGGGAGAAGAGGAGAGAGAGTTTCGACGACTCGAGAAGCAGCGAGGAGCGAAAAACACGCATTTCTCTGGCAGAGCTGCTGAGACGTGTGAGGAGAAATAATGAGGAGCGTGTGGATGTTGTTAACTCTGTGGGCACTTTGCTTCTGGGCTCAAGGGGTGAGTTTGGAGAAACGCCTTCCTAAACACACGCATCTAACCTATAAACTGTGTGGGACTCATTTTTCTTGTCCATGTTTCCTCAGTTTATGTCTATTTTACAGACGCTTCTGTTGGTAGCTTTGTTTTGGAGAAATGCAAATAGTCTTGGTAGCTGCAAACATTGCAGCAAAAGTTCGTGAAACTCTGCAGAAGTGTGTTTCTTCCAGTCTATACTGGATCACATAGGCACTGTTAAATGTGATTTGTGTACAGATCCGTGTTTATTCAGACTTTTCCTAACAAATACAAAATGTAACACTACAATAAACTAAGTTTACAC
>JBBPDH010000007.1:9661582-9689600 GCA_037974565.1 Clupeocharax schoutedeni
AGTAATATATTTATGTTTAGGCTACTTTGTCACGATAGAGGTGATATTTTATGTTTTGGCCCTTGAATTTTGTTCAATAAATAAAAATAATAATAAATAAATAATAATAAAATGAACACATGAGAATTGCAACCGCTTGATTTTTTTGAAAATTTGTTTTTTAGATCAATCGACTAATCAAAAAATTAGTCGAAAGATTAATCGTTAGAAAATTAGTCGTTAGTGGCCGCACTAGTTACGTGTCTGATCCGAAGAGCACCGATCACACTGCAAAGTACGGAGATGGGAGCATCATCTGCAATTGGTATTTTTTGCCATTACAGGTCACTGAAGGAAATGAAGCAGCACAGATATTTAGGAAGCATTGCTGAGAGGAATGTGCCGGAATGTTGCAACAAATCTTATTGCCAACAATGATATTGAAACAAAGGACAAATGTTATTGGTGTTTAACAAATGTTATTGGCATCTGCCTGTAGGTCAGGCAGTTCATTTAGAAAGGTAGAGAATGGCTGTAAATTGTTTAGGTTTTGGTTCAGTTATTAAATATCTGTCTAGTCATGACTGGTTCATGAACTCAACCTTCATTGGAGGGAAGCACATTTTATGTCATTGTGTGTGTGTGTGTGTGTGTGTGTGTGTTGTGTGTGTTTAGGTGTGTGTGTGTGTGTTGTGTGTGTTGTGTGTATTCACCTGCTCAACAGGTGCGACACATAACTTTTCTGTTTAACAAAAGCCAGTCTTCCGATCATTCTGGTTTTTAAATCATGGGTCATGACCCTGTAAACAGTTATTCTAGCTGACTGTAGCTCCAGTCCGACCTTTTCTTTTTTCTTTCTTTCTTTCTTTCTTTTTCTTTCTTTCTTTCCTTCTCTTTCCTTCTCTCTCCCTCTCTCTCTCTCACTCACACACTCTCTCTCTCTGTACAGCACCTGTGTTTGAGCACACGCATATTAAGAATAGTTCACATGCCTGCGGTCTGAATGGCTGTATTCATCACTGGTCTGCTTCACTCTGGTCACTGATGGCTGTCTAATGCGGCCTGCATGTACACGGTGTATGTGTGTGTGCATACGTATCAGTACAGTTCTGTGCGCGTGTGTGTGTGTGTGTGTGTGTGTGTGTGTGTGTGTGTGTGTGTATGGATGGACGTCAGCAGCTGGTCAGGCTCTGTATAGGCACTGGCTCAGCTGGCTGGGGTAATATCACACACATCTGCGTTTTCACACTTGGCAGATAGATCTTCCTCTCACTGCAGCTCTATAGGCTTGTTTCACACATTAAAACAACGGCATGCATGAGCAAGTGACATACAGCCACTTCAAAACAACCATTTATTTTTCCTGTTCTTCAAAGACTGGGTTTCTAAGTGAATGGGTATAATGTTTATAATATCTGTGATGTTTCATGATTTGTCAGTTGCAGTCAATGCATTAAAGAGCTTGGGTGCTTTTATATAATGATCCACAATTAACAGTATCATCTGACAGTTCCTTAAAAAATCAGGATCTGACAGCTGTTTAGATTTGACAGGTATTTCAAAACGATGTATGACCACTTCTAGAAGAGCATAAGGCATATGCATGAAACTGGGCTGTTATTAATAGTATAATAGATTTTATTAAAGTAACTACATTCGTAGCTCTGTTGAAATTAATAGTCTGCGACATTGACACAAAAAAAATCTGTTTCAACTTTTTTAATGTAACGTGGGAGTTCCTTTCCCAGTTTACTAGTTACTTTTATAATAATGACATGATGGTGGCAGCTCTACAGCAAATACTAGGGATGCACCGATCAATCGGCCACTGATCGGAAACAATCGAATTTTGGCCTGATCGGCCGATCACTCGCACGTATTGCCCATTTCAAACCGATCTTGCGCATGCGCTTTAATTACAGCACAGACACGCGCTCATTTTAGGCTGCGTTCACGTGAACGGAGGCGTTTCTCCGTGAGCGCCCGCCATTCAAAACTGCTCAACAGCGATTGGCTGCCGCTGCTGCACTCCCAGCGTAGAAGACACGCCTACTGCCAAACATCAACAAGACGCGTCTTGTAAATTAAGCCTCATGGGCCTCGCTCTGTCTCTCTCTCTCCCTTCTCCCTCTCCCTAGCTCTCTCTTCCTCTCTCCCGCTCTCTCTCGCACACAAAAAGGGTATGGAGGAAAAGCTAATCTTAAAAGAATCTGAGTGTTCAGAATCTACAAATCCCACAGTATATTCTCTCTTGGTGCTAACAGAGCTAGTGCTTAACAGAGCTCTCTGTTAGACGGGACAGGAGAGTTTAGAAAACCATGCATACTTTTGCGCTGAGCCCTGCAGCAAGCGCAGCGCGTTCTCGTTGTTTTTTTAAGGGGACGAGCAAATCCTTGGTCTGAAAGCCCCATGAGGCTGTAGTTACGAGACACGTCTTGTTGATGCTTGGCAGTAGGTGTGTCTTTCATGCCGGGAACGCAGCAGTGGCAACCAATCGCTGTTGAGCAGATTTGAATGGCGGGCGCTCACAGAGAAACGCCTCCGTTGAACGTAAACGTGAAAGCAGCCTGAATGTGCGCGTGTCTGTGCTGCAAGTAAAGCACATGCACAAGATCGATTTAAAATCGGCAATACGTGTGAGTGATCGGCCGATCACCGATCAGGCCAAAAATCGCCCGTTTTCGATCGCTGGCTGATCAAACGGTGCATCCCTACTTTAAATGTTTTATGCAAATGATTTCTTTCTTACAGATTGCTGACATAAAAAAACATTTAATCAAAGTTGCTGATTTTAAAATTAATGTCGTCTGTCTTTGTCAGTAGGAGATATTTTATTAAAATTTGACTGTGTGTTTAGTCTAAATGACCTATTTTAAATTACACTTTGACGCTGCTGCATAATGTGAAAAGTGCAGATGATAATACAGAATGTAAATGTATGTAAAATGTGTTTAAAAATATAAAGATTTCCAATTTTATAATGCACTCTTATGTCCTTTATAAAGGGTAGAGTTACCAGATGACCTTTGGAATTTTAGCAATTATTCCATAATTCTGCTACAGTGATTTCAAAATGTTTTGGTTTCTTGCTTTCTGTCTTCCTCTTTCTCTCTCTCTCTCTCTCTCTCTCTCTCTCTCTCTCTCTCTCTCTCTCACACACTCTCACTCACACACACACACACACACACACACACACTCTCTCTCTCACTCTCTCTCTCTCTCTCTCTCACACACGCTCACGCACACACACACACACACACACACACACACTCTCTCTCTCACTCTCTCTCTCTCTCATACACACACACACTCTCACTCTCTCTCTCTCTCTCTCTCTCTCTCTCTCTCTCTCTGTGTTTCTCACTTTTTCTTTCTCTAACTGATGAGAGACCCTAACTGGCCATGCGAGTAGACGAAGAAGGAAGCAGCCAAGCGTGATAGTTTCACTTCTCACAAATTCAGCTCAGTTGCCATTATGAACCTGAACTGCTCTGTAGGGCTGCAACTAAAGATTATTTTAATAATAGATTAATCTATCGATTATTTTTCCGATGAATCGGATGATAAAAAAAACAAACAAGAAACGCATTCATTTCCAACCCTTTATTCAAAAACAGAACTAAAATCTTTAGAAAGTGCACAAACATGTTGCTCCTTGAGCTGTTATAAGCTTGCTGTGGTGTACATGATGCATTTCCCATCAAGAAGCCTCTCATGGTTTGCTGTTTCTTTCTGGAATCAAAAAGATAGTATGAGTCTGTGTAATAGCACAATTTTACATCAACTAAATACATACTTACATACATACACACTTGTTTTAGTTACTAGTTGTGTAAAGATAAGTAACCCCAAGAGCAATTACAGACAAGTCTCTCTCCCTCTCTCCCTCCCTCCACGTTTAACATTTAAACACAGCTTAAGATGACCAAGTGCTATAAAAGAACTTTAAAATTTAATAAAGTAAAACACACACACATTAATAACCTATATGGGACATAGCACAGAATATACACTGCAAAAATGCTTTTCCAACTTTCCTGTTTTCCAAAAATCTTAAATCAAGATACATTTACTAGACACGTAAAATAGCATTATGTCTTGTTTTCTGAAAAAACACCTCAAAATTAAGTGATTGTTTGCTTACAACAAGCTAAATTATCTGCCAATGGGGTAAGAAAAATAATCTTAATGTGGTATATAATCTCAAACAGAAGTTTTCAGCATCACTAAATTTTCTAATGCCATGTTTCTTGGCTAGTAATCTTGATTTAAGACTTTTTAGATAGTTGGACTGGAAACGAGACAAAATTGCTAAGTAAGAAGGTTTTTTGCAGTGTAGCTATACATGATAACAGACTGAAAAATGAAATGTAAAAAATGGTAAGTAACTATACCACCCCTGCTTTACTGTTAGTAGTAAACGAGCTAACGCTAACGGGTTATCGCTAACTTATCATGTTTTTCAAGCTGGATAACGAGTAAACACCAGCACCAAGGGCATTACGTTCCTCACTTCAAAACGGAACAAAAGTTACTTGTGACTTACCCTGCTTTTGAACTCCCTTCCTCCTCATCAAACACTCCAACGTGTTTGTGTTTAGGTGCTGGATCACTGCCGTGGTGCTTCTGTATGGAGTGCCATGTCATGCCGCTTTTGCATATTTTGCAGTTAACACACTTTTTCTGTTTATTTAGTGTGAAATGCTCCCACACCTTGGATGACTTGGGTCGCATGGATTTCCCTGCCTCCGCCATGTATCTTTCCTCTACCTCCGCGCTGCTCCGCCCTGTCTATGATGCACCGAACTCTGCTAGCATTAGTGTGTGAGAGAGTCCGAGTGTGTTCACTCCGCTCCACGTCGCATGACACAACGAATCAATTATTAAATGCGTTGCTAACTCTTTTAATAATCAATTTTTATCGATTTAATCGATTCGTTGTTGCAGCCCTGCTGCTCTGCTTCTTTCCATCTGCTTTATGTGCTGCAGCATCAACTTCTGTTGATCAAAAGTGATTTTATGTAGATGGTTGAGATCTGCCTTATATTTACCATTCTCAAACCTTAACCTTCAGCTTCACTGAATGTCAGACTAAAGTTCATTCAGAGAAATTGATGGAGTGTAAAACATCCATTTATAGTTGTCTGATTAATGAACATGACAGTCCAGGACTAAAGTCTGATCTAGTATATATCTGTTTCATTCTAAGTAGGTGCATCAAAAACTGAAAGACCGTGTCCCATTCTTGCCACATAGTGTTGTGTTCCCCGTTGTCAAAACCAATGTTTGCTTTCGGGTCTGGTACAGTTTGTCCTGCAGGTCAGAGACCGTGTGTATTATAGTTTTTGGCCCTGCTTGAGTTTATGGTAGACGAGTTGGAAGCTTTGCCACATCATTGTGTAATATGCGTGTGTGTGAAAGATCTGCAGTGTCCGTCCAACCGCTGGAGTGAAACAGATCAGTGAAATAACACTGGCGGGCCAGAGGGGTATAGAGCACGCTTTCAAAGGAAGCGGACCCAGTCTGGTTCATATTGTAATTACATTAAGAGCAGTGAATGCAGGATGGAATGTGTGGTGTTTAATAATCGTCTCAGGCCTGCCAGAGTGGCCTGAGCAGCAGCCTGGAGCTACAAAACTCCCTGCATTGTTTCGGCAGCTCAGCTCTCTAGACACTCATCTGTGGTTTTGATGTCTGGCCTAATCCTGTCAGGTCTTAGGAGTGGTGTCCCACATCTGGCAGAGTTACTGTAATAGACCTACACTGAAGAGACTACAGTCAGAAACCGTTCAGTCAAAGCTGCAGCACTGAAGAAAATTCACTTATTCAACCTAAAGGACTATTTTGCGTGTAAAAGTTGGGTTATCACACCCACAACAGCAATAGAGAAATTATATAGCCAGTATGTTCAATCTTAATGATCTAGAAAATGCAATACTATACTGCAGTGTTCATGGCATGAGCCTGGTTTGATCTTTGACAGTGGTTTCCAGGAAAGGCTTTAAATGAGAGATGGTTGAAACGATTTTTAAGCAGCTCAATTCAGCATGACAACGCCTCATGTGCTTAAGTTTAAGCATATGTAGTATCATAATATTACCTAATCGTATGGAATGATCTAATAAACCACATCTCTGCTAGAAATCTCCCTGCAAGAGCTGCTGCTTTTTCAGGGTTCAGTGGCATTCATATTAGTGTGAATAAAGCAAGGCTTGTTTAGCACATGGAATGAGCGTACGTTCTACACAGTTCTCTCACTTTTCTCTCATTCAGTGATGTGATTAAACAGGTGTTATCCTGGTCATGGTATCAGTGTCACAGGACATCCCTCATGCCAAGAACGGTTAATTGAAAGTGGTCCGTTCTTTACAGTGCTGGCTTTGTGAACAAATATGGGCCAGCTTCGCTTCATTATGAGTTATTGGTTGAAGTTCTCGGGTGTGTGTTTGTGTGCAGGTGTGTGCATGTCCATGTATATGTGTTTTGTGTAGACCGTTGTTAGCCAGGCTAGTGGAGACTGACTGATCTGGAGGTGGGAATTCACCTGCTTTAATTTGGGAATGGAATCAATAATATCTGACATATAATAGCTTAAATATTCTGTAAAGTGTACATTCACATTTTCAAGCCCACATTTTGTTATATTCAAACACTTGCATTGTCCCGTATTCCGCAATCACTTCGCCATTTAGATTTGTGGTGAGCTCCAAATGGTGAAGCTGGATTTTTTTTACCGTAATCAGAAAACTAACTTATGCCATTTCATACATGATTAAAGGTGTCACTGCATACCATCAGTGTTATGTTTAGTTAGCAGAGAACAGAGCACGGTTTAAAACATTTAAAAACTTTGATGTTGTATTTATCAACCACATAACGCACTGCCTCATTAAAACTCAATTATTACTCATACATACATTGTTGTAAAATGTATAATTAGTAATTATTTTGTTTTCATCTGTGACGTGTGTCAGTGCTGATGGTGTCTCCATGCACATGAATGCACATGCACACACAGACGAATGTCACAGATCTATTGAAATGTTAAGTTATAAACACCCTGCGATGGATCCCCGTTTCTCTGCCTGCTCCTTTCTACGAGGCAGTTCACGGTCCAGGGTGTTTACATCTCCCCTGGATCGCGACATCCAGAAGCTGTGAAATGATACAGTGTCATAAGCTCTTTGACAAATTCAGAAGATATTAGAAGATGTTTTTGGCATAACAGCATTCAAAATCTTTATACGGAATGGAAGTTTTTTTTTTTTGTAATCCTGAATTTTACATTAAAATGTGGTGAAATGTGAGATTAAATGACTCACTGAATTGCTTTACAGACAATGTTTACTCCTCTATCACTTACTCTTTTGAATTCCATGAGCACCACTTGAGACCTGTAGTATAAAGACGCAATGACCATATTATTCAGTCTTAGTGAGCCTCATCTCTGCAGTGCTCAGCGCTTCAGCCTTAGGTTTCGGGCCCAATGTGAGAAAGTGCCCTTTTTAAATATTGTGATAGCAGGGATGTTTATAAGGTAAAACGTTTCAGAGCTGACCTCAGTCTTATTTACCTCGCTGTGGTTTACAGTGAGATTTTGCACCACTCAGCATTTGGGCAAAAAAATGTTTCCTAGCTTGGGATTATTCAGCTCTTTTAAGTCAGCAGCAAATATTCTTCCCTGCGTTTATGAACTTTGAGGACGGCTGGCAGAGTCTGTTGAGCAGATCTGTTCTTCCATTCTGTTTGTGCTGTGGGACTTGGCGATGGCAGACTTAAAGCTTTGCGTATGTGTGTAACATACTAGGCCAGTACTGAATGTGTCCATGTGTTACAGGCCTTGTCAGAACATACCAAATGTTGCCTTCTCAGGTCGAATTCTAGAGCTGGATGGCATGTCCAAATCACACTGCCTCAAACACAGTTCAGCTCCAGGTACTTTCATCACAATTCTGCCTTTTAATGCGGTGACTTAAGAGGTAGCCTGGATAGCTAGGCATCGAGACAGCTGTCTTCAGTTTTGGACATAGCCAAAAAATAAAAAAGAAGGAAAATCTGTGTGTGGGAGAGAGAGAGTGAGAGAGATGGAGTTTGACCATGTTTGGCCAGGCTGTTTGGAGCAGAGAGTAGAGAGTGGCCTGTGAGTTTTAGCGTTTCCTGTCCAGCTGTAGCGCTGGCGCTCACTGAAAGGGAGCGACTCAGACCAGAGCACAATACCTCACTTGTGCTGCAGCCCAGAGCTGAGGAATGCCACTCTCACCTTCATATGGCTGACAGGAGTTTGTTTTGGAATGGGAGATATTATTCAACACACTCCAACCATCACCCTCTCACTTCTGTCTAGGGCTGCATGATATGGACAAAAATATCACATAGCGATTATATTGCTGAATATTGTGATTTTGTTATGCCTTTGTTTTTACTAAAACAATTTTGGTGAACCATTAATGCAATGCAGTTTGTTGGAGGTTATAAACATGTAGATTCCACCAACGATATTCTCAAAGCCTTGGGAATGTCATTGTTGCCATGGCTCATAAGAAATCTGATGGCCAAATTGACCAATAACTATCTTTTGCCTATTTATTTAATTTTTTATTTTGAGATCTTCTCCTACAGTATGGCTCAAATCGGGAAGCTCATACGATATGGGCAAAATGAAAACAAGAAACAGAGTAGCATATTCTCAGTCCTTTCTATAAACCCAGGCTTGGAAGTTAAATAATGTAATTTCATCTTTAAATGACCAGACATTGCCTTTTAAAGTTGTTAATGAAAACGAGTTGCCAAATTAAAAGATGTGAATAAAATAACATGCCAAAGTTGTTTGCAAATGTTTTCAGAACAAATATTTGTTTTGTTGTTTTTGCAAGTGAAATGCAGTTCACACTAAATTTGTATGTGACAAAATGAAATATGACACATTTTTAATGTACAAAATTGATACAACTTGAGATGATCTTTTTCCTGAATTGGAAGACTAAGAAAAATCTAGTCAGGTATGCAAACAAAAACACCCACAATACTGGCAAGAACATGAAGAGTTGGTCAGCATGGGGTTACACTGGCCCACTGTGTAGCATTGCTGAACTGATATTAATGGGTCCAGAAATTAGAAAATAGGTTAAATATAACAAACCATTGATCCAAACCATTAACAGAAGTTAAACTACTTCAAGAAATAAAATATTGCTATTTTGAAAAAGCTTTCATCATCCTTGGACTTATGGACTTGAAAAAGTTGTGAATATATCTTGCTGCACTTGGAGGATGACATAAACTAGATGCATTTTACAAGGAGAAGTACAAATACCCCCCTAACACCTTAAAAACTGATTCACTAAACATTTAGAGGAAGTGATTACTTACTAAGTACTAATTTAAAGGGTGCCTGAACTTAGTGCCCAAACTAATTATAATTCTGCATTAAAATTTGCAAAATGCTTAACTCCTTTTCATCATGAAAATCAACATCTATAATTATCATCTATGGAATCTATTATTTCACAGTGGGGTTCCCAAGCTTTAGAGCTATATAATAAAACAAATGCTGTTGAACACAATGAGCCATAATTACGCTACACTATTTTGCTATAGGTATTGCATTATTCAGATACAGCACAAATGTTACAATGCTTCCCTCATAAAGGCCAGATTGTCCAAAAAATGGCTAGTTGCTACAGTCTGGCCACTAATTGTGAAAGCAATTTACAAAATACTGATTAACCATATTTCTTCCTCACTCTCCACCCTTCTCTCTCTCGCTTGGCAAATAGATCCTCCTAACACACCCACTAAAAGTAAACTTAAAATCTGACATCTCATTTCTGTTCTGTACCCAGCAGCCACTAATGCTTCTATCTAAAACTTTGTAAGAGGAAATTTCTCTCTTTCTAAATGTGGATTCATTTCCTTTTCACAGCTGTTCTCTGCTCGCAGTGCATATTATTTTCTGACCTGCTGAAATGCTTTATATATCGCAAAGCTTTCAGGTAATGAAACCTTCGGCTTTGGCTTCCATGAATGCAGTTGTGCATGCAAACACATTGTTTGAAATGCCCGTAATCTTGTGAAGAGGTATTCAGCTGTCTGGAGAGATTCAAAGATAATCATACTTCATTATGCTGTTCATCAGAAAGTCTACTTAATTTCCCTGCCAGAAATTCACACTCTCTTATTCTGTTGGGTGAACACAAACCCGAATTATTTTGTTTCGAGAGAAAGAAATGCACTGATGCACTGGCATTTTGGAACAAACGCAAATTTATGCGTTGACTTCATGACTCGTTGACAGCCTCCATATGAAGCCTACCTAAATTTTCTGCCTATTTGCCAGGATGACAAATCCAGAAATAATCACATCCTTTTACAGCATGGCCACCTTTTGAAGGTAGGCTTAATGGTTACAAGTAAAAAGCAATAATGATTTCTATATGGAGAAAATGTGCCCTCTAAAATCTGCTCTCATTGTTAGTGATTACCACTTTAAATGACTGATGAGATGGACAGTTAACAGCCACATGCAAAGCATTGCAATTTATTTGATATACAAGTTATCAGTTGGACTCTGTATTAAATTACAGTCACCACTGATGCCACAGCCATCTGGGGACAGGAATCTACAACCCTTTCTCTCTCTGTATGGGTATGATGGGTGTGCATCCACCAATCACTCAGTGTGATGCTCACTGGTGGAAGTCCAAGTGCATTGAACTGTCCAGTAAGATCACTGCTACTCCTTCTACTACTTATAATAATACTACTACTACTACTACTGCTGCTGCTGATGCTGCTGTTGCTGCTACTACTATTACTATTGCAAATACTATTACTATTACTACAATAGTAATAGCAACAACAACAACAACAAAAGTGAGTACAAAAAGAAGACAGCTCATTTAGTTGTTTAGCTTATTTCTTCTACAACATTTTGTTACTGGTATAACAGCAGAATTCTTTGGCTGTTATTTAATTCAACTAAAGCACAAGTCAGGCAAAATAATAAATTGGCTGATTGTCTGTTACATATTTAAGGCAAAAATGTGCTGATTCTGACTGTGTGTCCTTAATACAAGGCCACTTTTACATTTAAACCACTCTCTCGTTCCTTCTCTCTCTCTTGGTCTCACACTCACATTTTAATCCAAAGTCGTTTCTCCATATGAGTGAGCCCTCAAACTGAGCCTTGTCAAATCGGCGTCAGCGTCTGACAGCTTAGTGAATAGATTCACTCTCTTGCAGTCATGTGTGCATGTGTGCAATTAATGTCTGCCTTACTGCTTACTCCTTTCGATTTTTGGAAAACACATGAACACACACACACACACACAAAGATAACATGAAGTGCACAGAGCACAACATGGCTATTGTCAGTAGACGAATTGCAGATTTTGTAAAGCATTGCATGGTTGAAAAGACCTGATCTTGTGTGAGAGCAAGAATGGTGGCACCATACAGTGTTGGCATGTTGACAGAAACCGAGTGCAGAGAAGGAATAAAGATGGGCCCATAGGTTCAGAGAACATGTGTCTGCTCTTAATAAATGTCTGTCGTACAATGGATGGCTCAGAGTGTTTTTGTGTTTGAGTGAGGTGAACGCACGTCTGTCTGTTAATCCTCACTCCTCCTCACAGCCTTGAAATGCTGGTTCAGAGACAAAGTGCCAAAACCTATTGTTTTTTCCTGAAACAATGGTTTTTAAGATGGTTTCAGTAAGTCAGGAAGCTTGTGTGCTGATTTAGTTTCAAATTTTTAAAAAAAATCACTGCTTTTTGTGGTTTCCAGGGAAACAGACGTGAGAAGGACCTTGCGGTCATTTGTTTGCCTCTATCCTACAAATGTTAAATATGTCAGCAACAATTAATATTAAAATATATATGCAGCATATAAATGCACATAGATAAGGATTTATCAGATCTGCTATTATCTTTGAATATAAGGTTTCAGTTTAAACTTAAACTTACACAGTTTAAAGAATACTTAGTTTTAATGGAAATAATTGATATTGTTTTAAAGGCCTGTTGTGGGTGTACTGCAGTCAGTGGGCTGCCTTTGGCACTACAACACCAGAGGCCAGTTTTCAAAAATTAATTGGATTTTAGGTTCTCAATGAAAACCTGAAATCTAGTTATTTCATTTGCTATTCCAGCATTAATCCAATCCAGAAGATGATATGGGTAGCACTCTTAAGCTGTGCCGTGGAAGCAGGATGATTGTCAGTAGATTAAGAATTATTTTGAGGAGTGGTCATGCTGACACAGTTCCTGTGGCTCTGTGGGTTTTTTCCACATGGATTTTCAGCTTTGCACGTGAAGCATAATGTCACATTCTTTTATTTTCGCAGGTGTCAGGTCAGCTCACCCTCGCTGATGACCTCTACCTTGAGGAACAGCATGAAGAACAGTCGGGTGATTATCCTGTTGATGATGACGACTTCAACTCTGGCTCAGGATCAGGTAAGCCTCACATATTACCCTAAATATCAGGTCTTTCAAGTATAACTATCTATGATAAACATACATGCAAAGAAAAAACATTCCCAGCTTCTAATACATATTAACAGAATTATTCCAGGTAATTTGGAGAAATTTCTATACTATTCTTAATGAAATTGTGAGAAAATGCAAACGTTCGCTAGAAAAAGATGAACACCATTTATAGTCAAATGCAGTCATCTTAAAATGGCCAAACAACTATCCATCCAGAAGAGCTGTTTGTAACTCTTCATATAAAACAAAATGCAGAGCAGAACTGTACTTATGAAAAGGCAGTTTATCATCTTTACCCTATATGGAAGATCTTTCACCTTTAAAAACTTTTCCAAAGATTGTTAAATATCATGCAACATGTGCAATTACTTACTGGGTGCTAAATCATTATCAGTATGTGCAACATCTGAGAGAATGCACTTCAACTGCTCCAATAGTATTACCATTACAATATCACAACTTAAGTCATTATCACTTATATCTATCTACTACTTATTTCTATTATGTGCAATAACAGACTACAGCATTTTGGGTATGTATTATAGTGCAATGTTTCTCAACTTTTTCAGCATTAAGGCCATCCATCACAGCATGTTAGCTTTCACCCTTATTTTGGTGGCCATAGCATTACATTGTAATGGTTTTATATGTGATTTCTATATTTTATTTTTAGAGCTAAAAAATTAAAAAAAATTTAAGAGTTAAAAAAAATTAATCGATGCCCACCTCTATTTATTTTATATTAAATTAAATTGTAAAGTGTTAAAGAGGACATATTATGCAAAACTTACTTTTTTAAAAACAATGCTGTCACAATGGGCATGGTGCCCAAATGGCTCATTTTGGACTAAATTGAAGAATAAAGCTGGTGAGATCACTTTATGTGAGACTGATTCTGTGCAAAGAACTTCATGAACATGTTTTGTAGAGCCCATAGGCCTATAATGACTAGAGAGAGTTTTTCATTATATGTCCCTCTTTTAAATTTTTGTGTGAGAACCTGGTCTTTGGGGCCTCTGAAGCTTCTGAATGTTTCCACACAAGCAATCAGTCAGTGCTTAACATTTCTTCATCATACAAATATAGTTTCTCTGTTAAGTGTTATGAGTGCGGTAGTAGTGCTGTTACTATTGAGTTTGTTATAGATTTTAAGTCTTTCTAGGGACTTGGACCTTAAGAGTGTGGCGATGTTAACACTGCTCATTAAACCTGTAACAGTGAGTCTAAATTACGGTAGTGCTTCTGTGTGGCTGTTGGAAGCAGAAGGGCTGCCTGCTGGCTGCTAGACAATGGCAGTAGTTTGACGAGTGCACAGATGTTTCACCTGCGGTCAGAAGCGGTCAGCCAAGACCATGGTGTTATCCAGCAGGTGTCTGGTCCATACATAAGTCCTACATTATTAATGAATAAGCTCCCTCTCTTTCACACGTCAGTCAAGAGCTACACCTTTCACCAGTACATAGAAAGTCTCTGCCTAGAAGAAGAACGTTTACACACTTCTCAAGTATTTATTCTGTATGTAGAACTTACAGGAGTAAATAGGTTACAAACTATAATTTTAACACAGTTGTATAAAGCACATGTAATGTTTGGATTACTAAATAAGATAAAAAAAAGTATGATTTCCAGAATCAATGCAAGTGATAATGCATTACTGAAAATCTTGTGTTTCTTTATAATAGCAACACATTAAGCTCAAACTAACTAAAATACTACTGTTTACTGTTCATAATAATATAACCTGTTTTAATTGTGAATGTGTTTTGATATGGGATTCGTTAGGATACTGTAGCAGAAGAATATTTACTTTCCACTTTAAATAATTTTCCACTAAATGAATCCAAAACACCATTCTTATGAAGCATTGAAATCGTCAGTGCTAATAGGGACACCATGTGGTGAATCTTTGGCCTGCTAAATGTGAGTGAATGAGTGGGTATGTGACAGAGTAGGCTAGATACACCAAAGAGGTGCTTTGCATCTAGAAAGATGAGAATTACACACATTAATTAAAATTTGAAAGTATAATTATCATTCAGTTTTATACTGCAGTATAAACTTAGCACCGGCATATGATGTCTGCAAACCTTTTTATGACGTCAAGGGAGTTTGCTGCAGCAAAAGCTTCTGGGAAGTCTTTTTGCTAAATAGTAGAACTTTGCTGTGATGAATTTGTTAGATTAGTGAGGTCAGGTACTGATGACGGATCACTCAATGGAGCTCCATCTCGAGATAATGCACTTCAGCTCCTCCACTAATTAGGACTGTGTGCATACATAGACATATAGTTTGCTTGTAGTTTAATACTGCAGTTTAATTTTCTGTCCATTGTTAATTACATACAGGTTTCAGTGATAACGATGATGAGGATATGTTGCCTTTTACCATACGAATCATGGAGCCTTTTGACCAATTCACTCAAACCACCAGCCCCAGCCTGGAGACACCCTCAAACACAGAGGTAGACTTATCCATGGACACCACAGTGGAGGACCAACTGGAAGATGAGGTAAACATGCATTTCTCATATAAAATATT
The DNA here is from genome assembly GCA_037974565.1 of Clupeocharax schoutedeni. Lineage (NCBI taxonomy): Eukaryota > Metazoa > Chordata > Actinopteri > Characiformes > Alestidae > Clupeocharax > Clupeocharax schoutedeni. The sequence goes on from JBBPDH010000007.1 coordinate 9,676,588, forward strand.
CCACCGTGTAAACATATTCATACTGGAATTCATTTCTTTATGATAGTGTTGTCACTTTTCATAGATTGCATCAGAATATCTTATTGATTCTAACAGACGTAGCAACATGTAACTTATTTTCTATTTGTTTTCATTCTGTTTTGCTGTGTGAGATGAGATGACAGGCTGTCACAGCTCTTTGGCTGTGCTATACTCTGTGACACTTCAGATTTTGTTGTCATTTGTCTCCTTTACATGCTTTTTCAGCCAATAAGCACTTCATGTCAATGTATACCTCAGTACCAGTGGCAGTGGCATCAAGTTGGCCAAATACATGTCATGAAACCATGTGATGCAATGACACCAGATGCACAACAGACATTATTGGTCATTGTTTACCTTATAGTTTTTAAAACTTTCAGTAATACCTAATAATTTAATGTGTTTGGGGAATGTAATAAATTGATTTTAACTAATATTTATTGTTGTATTTATACTACAGTTATGATAAAATACTTATGGAATGCTTTATTTCCATTGCGACATTTTATGCAGAAAACATGTTTAAAAATGTTTAGCATATTTCATTCTTGAAGTATGGGAAGCATTTTAGATTCAGTGTATTGGACTACAGAAAACACAAAAAAAATGGGCCACTGTCCTATTACATCTGGACTGCATTGTATATTGCAGGACATAGTAATAATCTACACAATGTCTGTTAGGTACGTTTTTTTGTCAATTATAAATGCCTGTATCCTCTCCAGGTCTCTGATGATCCGACCGAAGAGCCAGAGTTCACTAGTGTAGCCACCAGCACCAGTAGCTCCTCTGGTCACTCACTGGAATTTGACAAGCCATACTCAGAAAACCTCTTCAAGAGGACAGAGGTGCTGGCAGGTATGTTCAGTTTAATGATTTTCCTATCAGTGCATATATTGTCTGATAAAGAAACTGAAAAAGGTATTTGGGAATAGTGACAGTCGACAGTGGGTCAAGACTTTAATTAGGCATTTATTAAGAAGTCATTTGCTGAATAGTAATACATACTAATCAAATGGGATTAGTTTTATGCGGGGATGGTGTTTATGTAGGCAGTGGTCAATTTTAGCAGCAGTGTGCAGCCAGTAAAAATGAATGACATAAAGCATTTGGATATATTTGGACTAAAACTCTTATGACTCGAATTTAGATAGATATGCCTGGTTTTAAGGTTAAATTCAATGTACCATTGATAACTATTAACAAATTATTAGCTCATCAGAATATGAAAATTTATTAAAGCTAATAAATCAGTGCTCATGTACAATCTGGTTTGTAGATTATGCTTTACAAATGTTTGTAGATTAAGATTATACATGATTTACATAACATACATGTAATGTTACAGTTTATGTTAATAACAAATATGTCCGTTTCATGCGAATGGTTGTATTTATCTTTCCCTGGCATTATTTATATACAGAAAGAAAGTAATGTGAAAGAGTATGTTGCATATTTTTTAAACATGAATGCACACCAACAAATACAAGAACAGTGAAAAGTTATTATGAAGTGTTAGTGATATGGGTACTGTATTTTGATTGTCTTTCTTTCTTCTATTTTATTTCTGTAGCCGTTATAGCTGGCGGTGTGATCGGCTTTCTTTTCGCCATTTTCCTGATCCTCCTCTTGGTGTACCGCATGAGGAAGAAGGATGAGGGCAGCTATGACCTGGGGGAGCGTAAACCACCTAGCACGGCCTATCAGAAGGCTCCAACCAAGGAGTTCTATGCCTAAATGACCAATCACTCTTAACATTAATATCAATGTGACAACCAGTTCCTCAGTTTTCTAAAAGAAAAGGTGGAATGAAGCAAGACTGAGGAGAGTTTTATTGGGAATCGTATTTAATAACAAGGATATTTTTGCTTTATAAAGCCAATCAGCTCTTGTGTTTTCAATTTGGATTGCAATTTGTTTCTTTTGTGGATTTTGAAATTATTGGAGAAAATAATATGTAATATAAAACAGCAGATCTTTACTCATGACTTCATTCATGGACTACTTTGTAACTGTAAAGGTATGTATTTTTAAGAGAAAAAAAAAACAAGCAGCAAGGAAATAATGTGGACTATAACTGTAAATCATCTTTTAAGTTTAAATAACTGCCCTGATCAAATTTCAGCAGTTTCTCCATGACGTATTGTTGATGATGTCATTCATGATTTAGATTTTTTTTTTTTTTTGGTAAAGATTTTTCTTTTTTTAGTTCTGTCACCCTAAATTTGTTTAATTTGTCAGTTCTGTATCCGTAAGGACCAATCATTTTCAAAGTGTCTTCATGTCATATTTACTCATATTTCATTTTGGAAGGAATCCCTCCAGACTCGAAATATCCAGATGTTCAGATTTCCTAATTTCCTTTTTTAAATCAAGCCAAGAACAAATCTTAACATGCTTCAGCTCTCTCTCTTTCTTTCTTTCTCACTCTCTTTGTGTGTGTGTGTGTCTCTCTCTCCCTCTCTCTCTTTCTCTCTCGTTTCTAAGTTGCTATGCAAGCTAATGTGAACTCACTGAGTACGCAGTGCCACTTGACACTTTTCTTTGAACAAATCTAATGTCACTGTCTCTTTTTTTATGCCTTTATGCCCTCTGGCTAGAGTCAAACTCAAGATTTTTCAAAATATTTTTCCCACATAAGCTGTTAATCACAAAAGCGCCATCCCATTTTCATCTTTAAACAGTCTTAGTCTTCAAATGTTAAAAATGTCAATCGTGGGGTTTAGACTCTGTGCTTGCAGACTTTGAGGGCAATGACATTAGCACCCTTAGCTTAAACATGTGGCGGAGCTTTTCATATTAAAAATATTGTTTCATATTGTTATGACACCAGTGAATTAGACACGTCGTAATAAAACAACTGATATCGTAATAAAGCAACAGTCAAAAGTCTTAGTCAAGGTAATGTGCTCTAATGTTCTGTTTCCATAATCACCCAAGTTAGAAGTGTTTGGAGGCTGGAAACTCTTCACTTTGGTGCTCACATTATTTTCCAGTGAGCTGAGACATTGACGTTGTTTACAAGCTTTTGGTTAATTTACACTGAGGTTTACAGTGTAATGTCTGAGACTCCGTGTATCTGAGGCTGGAGCTACAGTGAAACTCTTGTATTTGTTCAGTCATGTTAGTAAAGAATGCTAATGTTTAGGGTCTAAATTGTTTAATGATACAATTTGGTGGTGTTGTCATGTGATCTGGAGTCACAAGGCCAGCCTCTACATATTTTCCGCGAAATGAGGATGACCTGTAATTTACTGAGAAGAATAAGTGAGAAGTGATTATAATCCAGAATGAGTTGTATAGGGAGATCCCCAACATAAGTGCACTTCATTTTTTTCTTGGTTATTACACCTGTAGTATTAACACCTGTAGGTCCTTTGCTGTGTTCATTTTTCATATTCCCCTAACAAGGCCACCTTTTTAATGGTGAAGCCCTTCGTTACTGTTCTGTAACTGATAAACAGTCATTATTTTCCAAAGACTTAAACAGTATTGTGGTGATAATTCCATGATTGCATTCTAATTCCTTTTTATGTTCCTTTATGCTTAATTTCCTTTAAGGTCCCGACCGTTTTCAGTCAATGACTTATCTGTATATGTTAATATACAATAATTTATAGAATATAATTATTTATATACAACATATTAAATGTAATATGTTAGTTAAAAAAAAAAAGTCTATGAAAATGTGTATTCACGGATGTTTAAACGCCCTTGAAGTGCCTACTGTTTCAAAACAGGTTCCCATTTTTGGGCATTTGAGGACATTAGTACAACAGAATGATGTGACGGATCATACTTCATAAGCATGAGTGATAATGGCAACATTATGAAAGCGGTTACTGATGAAAGCAGTGTTGTAATAAGAAACACTACTGAATAAACATTTTCTCATGGAATATTCAACCTGTGGTAATACTTCTCTTTTAGTGAATATCAACCTTTTGAGATTATCATCAGAGTCATTCTCTCTGTGCTCTGTGGGAGTTTGTGTATTTGTATGCATTTGTGTGTGTGTGTGTGTGTGTGTGTGTGTGTGTGTGTGTGTGTGTGGACCAGTGAGAATAATAACTTGAAAAAAATGTCATGAGAGTTGAGTTCAATCACAACATATAATCGTCTCTCAACTGTTTCTCCAAACTGTTAAACAACAAATACAAAGGAAATGTGAGGCGTCTGACAGAGATTGCTCTGGGATTTGTCACTGTCACGTTTTGCAGGAAGGTAATGACTTTGACAAACTCAAAACAAGACAACAACTCCAGCTGCTAGATGTGCCCTCTTATCTAGCTTACTGGCAAATCTCTCGCATGCCGGAAAATGTGAGTGGGAGATTGTGAACTCGAGCTGGTTTCTGAACAGAACATACTGGTGCAGGGATGGAGGACCTCCTTGTTTAGCTTGGCCCACACAGTAGACAAAATTACAGGAGCCAGCAGGGCTGGCTGCTTTTATGATCTCTATTTCTAATGTGATGGGTTCCGATTGAGTTCTCTTTGCTGTGGGTAGAAAAGCCTTATTTTTTTCCCATTCATTTATTTATTTTTAAATGAGTGTTTCCTAAGCCTGCTGCTGCAGTGGCTCTGCACTGTACACCTCACCACCCTAAGTCAACACACCTGGATCTACTCTAGTCATAAAGTGTTCGAGCTGAAATAGTACTCTAAAATAGCTGTAAACAGTTAAACATTTAAATTCAAGGATTCTTGATATCAGTGTAGTTTGAGGAAGATGAAATTTTACTAATGTGTTAAAATGTGCATAATGTGGATTAAAATGATTTTAAAAAGCAACTTGTTCTAGTAGGAATTACATTTTAGCATGTAAGATTTTGAATTGATAGAAATTCATTTTAACACATTTGTTTAGACTCTTTATCTATACACTATAAATACACTATAAAAATGTTTAGGATGACCTGATCATTACAACAAAAGGGACCTTAACAACATTGCATTCAACTACATAGACTGTAATACGGAGTTGGCCCATTCATTCTGAAGATCCTTTATGAGGTCAGGCACTGGTGTTGGACAAGAAAATGTGGCACAAAATCTCTGTTCAAGTTCTTCCACACCCATCTCATCCAAACATGTCTTTACAGACCTGGCTTGTATTGTGGAGTGGTTGTAGAATAGTGGGTAAAAAACATGACCACAATGTTGCAGGTTCAAGCCTCACTTTATACCATTGTGTCCTTGAGCAAGACACTTAACACTCTTGGTAAAGGTGAAATTCCCCTTTACCTTTGTGAACAGCGGCAGTCATGTTGGAATAAAAAATGCCCCTTCCCAAATTGTGTCCATAAATGTATGAACATTGCGTTGTCCGAAATGTCTCGGTATGCTGAAGCATCAAGATTAAGCCCTATACTGGACAGGGACCATTTGAATGTAATAATTAAGATATGTGTCCCAATACTTTTGTCCATATACTGAAGTTACATGAGCAAATTTGGTTTAAATGTTGGGGAAAAACCTTTAGTTTTACATGTGTGATTTTTTTTTCTTTCCATATCTGAAAAATTGGATTACAGTTTAAACCTGCACCCAGGTTAAACTTAAACCAGGCAGCCAACAAGTCACACACGTTCTTCCTGCGAGTGTGAAGGAGGGGAGTTCCTACAATCCGATGCTAGCAAGGTTCGTCATTCTGAACTTACCTCTTGTATTTGGAGGAGCGCAGTGATCAAATGTATCGTTTTTAAGCAGTTTGTTCATATGTTGTGTGCGTGTACAGATAACTGACAGCTAGTAGTCTCATTAAAGCCTGAGAGTTTCTCCTGCTGTTGTTTACACAAACACAGCTCGATAGTTTCCTGGCTAGCAATGTTTTGAGAGAAGTTTATTCACGGAGAGACTTTAGTTAATCAGTCAGTGCTTCACAAAATATTTCAGATTCAGTCTGTGCTGCTGTGCTGTTCGTTTGCACAGTTAAGTTTCAATTTGCAGTAAAATGGAACAAATATCCCGTTGAATTACTTAAGTTTCGTTTTGGATATGTGGTAGTTCACAGAGCGGGCATTGTTCATTGTCAGGCTGTGTGGACAAAAGTATTGGGACAGATAGACCATGTTTCTTATACAGTGTCAGCGCGCTGACGGTGGTAACGTTTATTTTCATGTAGCTTCAAGGTTTTACTTAAAAACCTCATTTTGTTATACTTTTTGCTTATTAATATGTTGTTTGTTCATTGTACATGTAGATAACAGGGCTGCCCACTCAGGTGTGCCAACACACGCATCAGTGAGCCTAATATTAAAGTAATAGTAGTATTATAACAACCGTATAATGAAAATATATATACGATTTAGTTTATCTCTTGAACCATTGAGGGTAGGAAAATAACTGATGTGATTTTCTGAATCAGGAGTGGATCTGACTTTAAAAATTGAAAATTGCAATGAAATGAAATTTTTAGGACTTTCTTAAAAAAGGTGTTACCCAGTGTTATATAATTAAGCAGGCCCCCTTACAGCCATGATTTCAGCTTTGCGGACACAGTTTGGGAAATAACCTTCAGCATGACTGTGCCTCATTGCGAAAAGCAAGCTCCATAAAAACATGTTTGAATGAGTTCTGTGTGGAAGAACTTGACTGGCCCAAACAGAGCCCTGACCTCAACCTCATCCAACACCTTTGGGATGAACTGAAACAGACATTGTGACACAGGCCTTCTCATCCAACATCAGTGCTTGACCTAATAAATGCTTTACAGAATGAATGGGCACAAATTCCCACAGAAACTGTAAAATCTTTTGGAAAGCTTTCCAAAAAGAGTTGCAGCTGTTATAGTTACAAAGGGAGGACCAACTCCATATTAGTGTGGAGTTTAAATGCAGTGTCATTAAAGTCCATTGGTGTAATGGTCAGGCATCTCAATTTTTGTCCATTAAGTGTACATTGGTGTGTTGGTCAGGCAGAATTTTTGCTTAATGTACAATGCTGTCAGTTATTATAGTTGAATACCAAGTTGGCCTAATCCTTTTTTTCTTCTTCTTTTCTGTTGTGTTCAGATGACGGCCAAAGGACGACGCAGAGGTGCCCCTGAATATGTGACTCTGATCATTCTTATCACTAGTGTAATACAATGCTACTGTAAACCCCATGATTACAAGCATCGTCAGCCTCTTGAAGAAATATCAAGAGAGATTTCAAATTATGGTGACGTTGCCCAAAACATTATAGACCTGGCAGTGTATGGGAAAGCACAAAACCGTTCGTATGAACGACTCGCCTCCTTCACTGACACGATTGGCCACAGACTGAGTGGATCTGAGAATCTGGACCTGGCTATAAAGTATATGCACAATGCTCTGAAACAGGATGGCTTGGAGAATGTACATCTAGAACCGGTGAAGATCCCCCACTGGGTGAGGGGAGAGGAGAGTGCTGTGATGATTATTCCCCGAAACCACACTTTGTCCATTCTTGGCTTGGGGAGCAGTGTTGGAACTCCCAAAGGAGGTTTGCACTTGCTGTTTAATATTTAAGATTCAATTCACTTGATTTAGTGAACAGTAAAAATCAGGACATTAAATTTTTTTTACATTTTTGTTCTAACACCCCTTGCACTGGCTCCCAGCTTGGTGCAGAATTGGTACTTATTTCAAAGCAAGTACAAATCAGTTAATGGTTTGGGCTAAAAACATATCTCTGATATGTTTGGTGCAGATAATTGAATGTCCCTTGTATATGATAAAGGGCTGTATAAATACATTTGACTTGACTGTGCCCCGTGTCAGGTATTGAAGCAGATGTGTTGGCGGTGGAGTCTTTTGAAGAGCTGAAGAGAAGGGCGAGTGAAGCTAAGGGCAAGATTGTGGTGTACAATCAGCCCTTTGTTAGCTATGGGGATACAGTTGCTTATCGTGTTTCGGGAGCTTCAGAGGCTGCTAAAGTTGGAGCAGTGGCTTCACTCATTCGCTCTGTCACTCCATTTTCCATCAACAGGTTTGTTCCTAACAGTTGTTTTATCACCACTGTACATGAAAAAAAATGTGTTAGGTGAGATGACGGTGTTATATATTGTGTCATCATATGTCACATCTCTGTTCTTATTACAGCCCCCACACTGGCTGGCAGTGGTACCAGCCTGGTGTGCCTCAGATCCCCACAGCCTGTATCACAGTGGAAGATGCCCAGATGATGGCCAGGATGGCCCGGAGAGGCACGAAGATCGTGGTGCGGCTGACCATGGGGGCACAGAACCTGCCGGACGTGGACTCTTTCAATACAGTGGCTGAAATCACAGGCCGTGAACATCCAGAGCAGGTAGGTACCCATACACTCTAAGAAAGGGTTATTATTCAAGTATATATTTTAAGACTTTGCATTAGTTTTGTAGTAGATGCTGAGGTATCGTGAGGTTTAAAACTTTAAGTCTGCTATTCTCAAGCTATTACTGGCCAGTTAGTCACCGGTCACAGTCATATGACATCTGCGTCTCTGTGACTTACGAAGATGTTCAGGGAGCCAATTAATGAGATTTTCGTTGCAGATCAGAGGTCAGTTTCTTTTTTTCCTCTTAGAGATTTAATCAGTGTTTGTGAAACAAGTGCAGTTTCTAGATCAGTGCAGTAAAGACCTTCCGCCTGAAACCAGTGGTGAACAGTATAAAATCTTTGACCTATCCATCATGCCCTGCACTTTTTGACACTGAATATGACGCACCCCTCCAGGATGCCTGCGCCCACTGATAGCTAGCTTCTAATTAGTGTATAGTTAATAAAGGTTCTGTCAAGTTGGCTGTGCCTCCTGCTTGTGCACTCATCTAAAATAATTCTGCTGTTAGTGTTAGAGAAGTCATCTGTTTTTAATGTTCTGCTTTGACAGATTTTCTAAGTAAAATTCAAAACTGCCATAAATTGCTGTTTTATGTTTGAGGTGGTGGAAAATCTGCTGTTAAGGCAGTCACTCATGTTCCTTAACCTTTTAGGCCACATCTGTGTACAAGCAGCACACAAATAGCTCACACCAACTGCTATAAACTACTATTTTATAGACTTTTCTGAGGCTTTGCTAAAGTACTGCGCACTTTGTCCTCAAGTCCAAACACACAGACGAACAAACACTGGCGTGAACACACTCAGACACAGCTGTATGCTGTTTCTGAACTCCCTTATTACGTAAGAGGGAAACAATTCCACAACTTTGCTGACTAAAGAAATTCGAAATCCTGCTTCTTTAGTTCTTCATATGATGTCATCTCTGAAGACAAAAAAATAAAACTGGGAACTCCATGAACAGTAGTTCATATTAGTCTTAAATAGATTTTCATAAAGATCAGCAGCTCCTCCTAGTCTTGTCTGATACTCCTCCATAGTTCCTGACAAATTGTCAAATAGTCTTGAGCTGTTTCCTCTCAATATGCATTCAGAACAAATATCATGACATTTTTTGTGTGGTTCTGAAGATATTCAGCACTATGTTCCAGAATCTTTAAACTTGTTTTCCTACATTTTCAGCAAATCCTTGGTGTTTTGGCTTAATGGGAGCATGGTTGCATCGGCACTGCACAGCTTGATACTTTTGGTAAAGAGCTGTCTTTTCTGTGAAATTAATATACATTTGAGTTAATCAGTATGCCAACTTGTTTTGTTGAAGAATTAATAGCAAACATCATTATTTATCACATGCTGTGAAAGAGGCTTGGCCCTAACAAGGGCTTGAATGCTATAAAAAATAAATTCCATCAAAACACTTATTAGATGTTGAGAGTTAGTGTTTTCAGAATACTGTATTTAGAATTTGGACTTTTTAAATGTCAAATCCAGACCAGAGCTTTTTTCTTCTGTGGACAGAATCCACAGAACATCACCAAGAGGGATAATACAAATATATGTTAAGTTAGCACTTCTGAACAATGTGCTTTAGATGCAAAAAAGCAGCCATGTTATCGCTTTTATAATATGTTTGTCTCAGCAAAGTTTCTGAATAAACTAAAGTAAATTAGTTTTTTTATTCATAAGCTCATCTCATAGACCTGTCTGCTCCGGCGTGGCTAGCTGTTTGTTCTGTTCTTTCTTCTGTCGCCTCCTCAGAGAACTTTGGTTAAATATAATATGATTTCATGGTTGTTCTGGGATTTGATGTTTCATATTCCACCACTGGTAACCTAGAAAATGTAAACGTGTCACTAGACTTTGTCATATAAAAAATATCATCTCCTTCAACTTTTGTGGCTGAATTCTGCCAAACAGGGAAAGGGTCTGTGAATGGTTGTGGTATAGACTTTTTCTGTTTGTGTTTGAAGGAATTGGGCAAGAGGATGTTTATGGATCTTTCAGTTCTGTTTATTAGTTTGAAACCATTGATCTAGTGAATGGGAGTATTGAGGCCACGTCCTGACGCTGTGAAGTCCTATTTTTCTTTGATGGTTGTCCAAAGACGTCATTGGTATGATTTTTATTTGGTTTGTTCTCTAAAATTATTTTAATTGTTAAGAAAACACATTTTTTCCTAACCTTTAGCAGTGTCTCATGATCAAAAGGCCAAAATTACTGTTCCCCTTTAAATGTAAATGTCACCAGTACACAGTACTAATTCAGATTCATCCAAGTGGACATGAGCGCATGAATCTCGTGTTCTGCTCTTCCTCTTTCTCTTGAAGTTTCAGTGTCAGCTGTATTCAGAAACGGCATAATGGGAATGAATCATCATGTGAATGACATACTGAGAGATGACACATGCAGTGCCTGGAGTGACATTTAGTATTACGTGGTGCTGGTGATTTTTATATTTCATGTGCACACAATTGTTTAAAGCTTTCCTCCATTAGTACATTGTTTCTATCATGGTCACCCCCAAGATCAGATTTTATGATGGACCTGAAAGTCCCCTTCATCTAAAGCAGTTGTCCCCAAACCCCGGGTACACAAATCCAATGTGTACTCGCAGCTTTATTAACAGCATTTTCATAACAAGGTGCCAACGATATAACACAGGTAACATCCCCTTTTTTTTCTGTGCAGCCCGCGGACTGGTCCCACATGACCCACGGCCCAGTACCGGTTTGCGGGCTGCACAGAAAAAAAATGTTACCCGTGTTATGTTGTTGGCTCGTTGTTATGAAAATGCTGTTAATAAAGCTGTGAGTACACACTGGATTTACGTTTATTCGTGTATTAATGATACCCCATTATTATATTTTTAAAATACCCCCATTTTTATAATTTATTTGTATAAATACGTAAACGTATATTTATCTGCCACTTCTTAAAGGCCGGGCCGTGAAAATAGTTTCTGATATTAAACCGGTCCGTGACGAAATAAAGGTTGGAGACCACTGATGTTTTTGTTAAGTTTTGATTACTATGCAGATTATTGCAAAAACAGAGTAAGGGAAAACCCTTCAGCCTTTGATAGTCTTGTGTTTCTTGTATTTCATAAATAATCATGTTTGTATCATGTTTGTTTTATAATCTGCTCAAACGCATTGTCACTTTTGTACTAGCATCTTAGACCTGTATGTTAAGACAATGTAATTGGATTACACAGAAGGTTGTCAAATAATAATGGCCAAGTTGGGAAAAACTGAGAGGACTAATTTGTTGGGATATCCTAAAATAATCCTGGAACAGTATCGCATAAATTAAGCTCTATTTACATCAATTTGTAGAGGCATCACATGGTTTGACTATTAACCGCAGTGTGAAACATTGCAGTTAATCCACCGTTAAGACCTCCCCAACAATACACACACAGATCATGGCAAAAGCAGAACAAGAGACGACCACTACTGAGACTACCCTATATCCACCTAGAAAGCACTTGAAGTCTCCTGCGTGGGAATATTTTGGATACACTAAAGATGAAACAGATACTAGCCTCTAGCTACTAGCGCCCCCTCTGAGAGAGTGTTCAGCAGTAGTGGCAATATTCTCTCACCTCATCGTTCAAGGCTGAGCTCACAAAATGTGAACATGCTCAACTTTTTGCACTTCAACTTGGACTGATGTTGTGAACTGTTAAAGCTCTTATGTAGACAGGTTTTACATTCTTTTCTTGTTTTTTTGTTTATTGTCACTGCATTTAAGTGTTTTAGCAGCATCAAATTACCTCAAATTACTTTTATCTTATTTTTCTAACTATGCAGAATCTTTAAAAAGCAGCAATTCTAACTGCATTTTTAAGTAAAACTTATGCAATTTATGTCATCAGGTAGGTCTGAGTTAATTTCACTTGCTAAAAAAGACATACAAATTGACAATATAAAAAATGTTTAGTTCATCAAAGGAGGGTGTGTTAAAATCCAGTTTTAAATATCTGTTTGCCCAGAGATTACTTGATTTTTTATTTCCTTTAATGTTTTTGACTGTGGTGTATTCAAAAGGCAGCAGTAGCCTCTGTCTGTGCATCTTACAGATTTTTACAGCCTTACAGATGATTACAGAGATTACTTTTATTTTTTAAAAAAATCCTATGCAGTATCTTTGAAAGGCAGCAATAAATAGCGTGTGAAGTTTAAAACCTTTATAGAATGTATTTGTGGGATTTATACACGTTAATACAGTTGTTAAATCAATTCACATAAAATAACCAGTGATAATCATGAAACCATGATTATTTCTCAAACTATAATCATACCACCAAAATTTTTAATTGTTGCAACCCTACCTGCAGTAGTGAGCTGCTTCAGAAGTGAACAAAATAGTCAATATTTGTAATGCAATTTAAAAGCAGCTATAAAGTATTTATTTTTTAACATTTTTGTATATTTATATTAGCTCTTCTGATTAAACTTCATGTTGTGTATTGTGCAACAGCATATTATTTATGCCTCACCATAGATATATATTGACTAGATGTCGCCTCTGACGCTGCTGTCCATAGAAACGATGCGTCAGCGTGGCCACCATCTTGGGTCGGGGGAAGCCGCGTCTACTCTGCATTAGTTAACATTGGCAGAGAACTCTCAACCATTAAAATCACCTTAATTTGCTTAATTTTCAACCGATTTTCAAGCCGTTTGGTTTATTATAAATGTCAGAC
>JBBPDH010000007.1:9707550-9718322 GCA_037974565.1 Clupeocharax schoutedeni
CTGCTTAGCCGATACACGCCTCGAAGCGAGGCTTCGTCTGCCACGCCCCCTTATACTCGATACGAGCTTCGGAGCCTTGCTTCAACTAGCCCATCACTACTATTGGCACTTGTGCACATGCAGGTAGTGTGCCAGGTCACAAAGTGTGATTAATAACTCTAGAAAACCTATTCTTACTTCTCCTAGAGTCTACTGGTTGTGTACTTTACACCATTCCAATTGGATCTTGGCATTGTACAGTGATATTAGGGTTGTGTGCAGCTGCTTGGCCATGAAAACCCATTAGATGAAGCTCCCCACCATATGTTTTTTGGGCTGATGTTGCTTCCAAAAGCAGTTCCTAAAAACTCTGTAGTGAGGAAGAGGATAGGCACTTTCCAGCACCACTGTCTGAATTAACACAATCTGTTTTTTTTTTAATTTGCAATTTGTGGCTGAGCTGTTTCTCTGATTCCGCTTTCATTTAAAAAGAATGGCAAGGGGCAGGGCAGAAATTAGGCTATATGTTTTACTGTTATGCTTCTCTTAGATTACTCAGGGTACTTTTAGTTGTCCTATCCTAGCAGGAAAGAAATTGCTGTAGATGGAGGTTTTATGTAGAAGTCCAAGAATCACTCATGTATCTGCCAAATAGACATGCAGAGAAGGAATAATTGAACATCTGGCAACCCTTAGGAATTATGACCAAACATCTGGCAACCCTTACAGACTTTAAGCTACAATGTGGTTTTCTTTGGCTGAGATTAGAGTCTCTGATATTTATGATGAAATTTGATGGGCAGTAGTGAAGAAAATATGTGTGTATTTTATTATATATCAATGTTCTTCTATGTTTTATGATACATTTGCTTTGTTCATTGTTATAAAACATTATTGTAGGTCATTTAGGAGTTAATTTTAAGATTTGTTTTTAAATGTAGTAACCAGATGGTTTTAGTTAACCACAGTGATTAGATGTTCTTTGTGTTTTGTGGTGGATGCATTTATGTTAAATGTGTTTATGTTACCATGATTGAAAATTCATCTACAGTACTTTGATCAGAGTATATATTTTTTGTAATTACATAAAATGAATACCTTGATTTGAAACAGAAACATTCCAGTGGCTCTGTGATTGGTCAAGATCTTCACACCAAAATTGTTACAAAATGCACAAAGATAAATAAAATAACACTGGTTAGATGGTTCATTTAAGGAACTCATTTGTGCTTGAATATACATTTTAAAGGAACATTTAAAAAATCTTAGTCAGAAAGTGTTTATCTTTTCTTTTTGCCTTCTAATTAATTTTATTTAATTTTCATTTTAATCTTTTTTAATCATGTGCTACATGTATGAAAAATGCTTTAGAAATAGCCATTATTATCATTTGCACATACTGATCATACTGCGACTTCAGTATTGGAAAAACCAGCTATATAGGACAGTGTGTTGTCCTCTTGTATTGCCCTTTTTTTGATTGCAGACTCTAGTTTCTTTTTATTAATTAAAGTTTAGTAAATATTTAAAATTGCATCAGTCCTAGATAATGAAATCTGATTTTTTTTTCATTTCATTGAAAGAAATATTTTAAATGCTCTGTAATCTTGGGATAACATTACGCTTATATCATGTATGCCAGAAAGCATTCAGTAGTAAATCATGAACAGAGACATGCCTTTGTAAAACAAGAGAAAAGTGACATTTAGTGGGGGAGCAGGAGCTATTCTTAGCTTATTTCACATTGTACAGATAGTGAGAGGAGGCTTTCAGCAGCAATACAAAGGTGCCTCCCCCTCTGGCCTGCCTCTTACAAACTCTCAGTTCTACTGACAGCCAACATCTGGAAAAGTTTGTTGCTGAAGCTTTCTTTCTTTCTTTTTCTCTTTCTCGTTTTCTGTCTATCACTCATTCTTTCTTTCTTTGTTTCGTCCATTCGTCTGTACGTCCTTTAAAATGTATATGTTTATTTGGAAAAGCTTTGGATTCCACAGTTGCATAATATGTCATTACTTCACTGCTTTGAGTAGCTAAGATAAAATAAGAAATATACAAAAGGGGGAAAATGTCCCCTGATATATTACAGCAATTTTCCAGTGTTTATGAACTATTTACAAAGCAAAAAAAGATCATTACTATCTTCCGTCATCTGCGGGAGCTTATATTACCCAAACACATTTTCGTGGACATTTTAATATATTGATTAATTGAAATAAACTGAAATCCAATTTCATGCATTTCTTTCATTTTTGATAACCTAGTACTTGTTGCAATTATATTTGCTTGGGGTAAGGACTAAATGGTGAATGTGTATTGTGTGTTTTTATGTTCACCATTGTAATCATCAGAAACCACAACACACTTTTCATAACTTTTTCATGCTGATTTCAGATCTGCATTTTCAGGTTTTTTTCCAGTCACATCAACTTTATTAATTATGTAAAATTAGATTTGCAATAGACTTACATGCGTTTTTTATTAAACCGCAGGCACCAATCAAGTAACTGTTTTAATATTTTCAGTGTGAAATCAGTCAGGCCACACTGTGGCATAGATGTAATGATCAGTGTCAGTCAGCTACCAATGTTTCTTCAAAAACGTTTGTCATATGATTATTATAGGCTAATTATACCAACTACCATGCAATATATAATTGGCATCATCACAAAAACTGTATGTGCGGGAAATTTGAAATCAGCATAAAGAACACTACAAGACCCACATAAATGGCTCTGATGATTTTGACCTCTGTAATTGCAGTTATTACAGAATGATTATTGACATATTTCACATAGACATGTTACATTTTTTTGTTACATTCTAGGTTGTTTTGCTGAGTGGTCATCTGGACAGTTGGGATGTTGGACAGGGGGCTATGGATGATGGAGGTGGAGTGGCCATTTCTTGGGAGGCCTTGTCTTTAATCAAAGACCTGGGTGAGATACTTTTAAACAATCTATTGCATGCCTTCTGTTGTGATAAGGCAAACCCAGAATGATGTGGGCTGAACTGATCTGTGCTAGTCTCAAACATTCAAAATATGACTCCAGGAGTATACCCCAATGATGTTTTTTTGTGTCTAACACAATGTGTCATGAATACAAATGCAAATGCCTGAAATCAGTACTTTAAATCCTTAACTTTTATATGTGACACACTTTTATTAAGATCTAAAGCATGTAATTTCTACAAAAACTGTTCAAAACTGTTTTTCTAATGATGATCTGTTTATGTGCCCTCAAGGTCACAAAACTGCCCACCATGATCTTGGTTAGCCTCTGTTATCCCAAAGCAGTCATTTCAAAAACAGTGACACCTTTTTAAACAGTACAAAAGCAAAAAAATAAAAATGTTCTTTTTACAGCAAATTCACCAATATCCTATTGTTACTGTCCTGAAATGGTAGGAAAGATGTGAGCTTCATGTAGTAGAGTGCATAACAGGGCCATTTGTACACGCATATTTTCTGTTAAGCCAAATGTTATACATTTACCTATTTATATCCAGCAAATTCAGTACAGCAGAGGTTTCTGAAAAAGCAACTCATAGAACATCTGGAATGTTTCAGTAAAACATTCTTGGAATGCTGGGTACCAAGTTGCACATAGAGTAAAATAACACCAAAAGCTTATTATTCTGTAAAATTGGTGTAATATATTCTTTCTTACACATTATAAAAAATAGGTAATATTCCTACATAAATGAAAGAAGAGGACTGGTTTATTTTTGTTAACAAAAAAGGTTTCCCTTTCGAGGTTTGGTTGCTCCTCATTTTCCTTTTGCTGCCACCCCAGGGTTGCTCATTAGAGGTTTGGACCTAGATTTCTGTAAAGCCTCTTTGTGATGCATGCATGAAAGCCTCCTACTCCTACTAAGTAAAGATGCAGCAGTCTGGAGATTTTGTTTCTCTCTATGTGAATATCTGTCTACCTGAACCTTGACTGCTGTCAACAGATATTTTGAGAAAACATATTGGCAAACTCAGCTGATTTAAAAGGGCCATTCTCAGTGGCCAGAGCTTACATACATATTACAGAGCTGACACAATATATATTCTGCATAAATTGTACACTGCCATAATATCAAAACAACCTGCCTAATATCATGTAGGTCCCTCTTATGCAGCAAAATAGCTCTGATTCACCAAGGCATGGACTCATGAAGAGTTCTGTGGTATCTGGTGCAAGGGTGTCCTGTAAATTACAATTGGGGGAGTCAATGTATTAGACCAGTGGTCCCCAACCCCCGGGCCGTGAGTCATGTGGTACCGGTCTGCGGGCGTCCATGACCCTGTCACTGGTTCACTGGTTGTCCTTCCTTACTACATGCAGCATACAGGGACCATCCCACAAGACTGTTTAGAGATGCTCTAACCCAGTCATTTATCTCTTTGGACTTTGAAATAATGGGCATGTGTAAGAATTTGAGTGACTCTGACAGTTTCCAGAGCATCAACTTTGAGATTTATCTGTCAAGATAAACAACATAATTCCATACACTTTTTAATATTATGACTGATCTGTGTATGTGATTCCATACTCATCCTGTGATGTGTTACTTATTTTCAAGTGAGATCAGAGACCAGAGGAGTTGGTAGATTCAATCACGATGGTCCAGTTGGTGGACATGACCTTTTGTACCCTCGTCTCCACTATTAATCTGTTCGTCTGCAGTGCTGCCATTCTCGGAGTAAGCAGCCCGTGTTGCCCATATGGGTGGAACAGTTGGGTGTAAAAGGACTGATTCTCCATCATGCAGAGCTTTTTTATTTTAGATTAGCAGAGACAATTTAATGACTTACTATTGTAATGTTGTCTAGTTTAAGCCGAATCGAGAACATTGTCTGCTAGGGATGCTGTTATGCTTACTATTCACAACAACAATTCTGTTTGCACTTACTCTTTGTATGTATGAGTTAGTCAAACATATTGAAATTATGTAAAATGTTACATCAGTTTTCTGCTCTATTTTTTCACATTTTACCTTTTTGTTATCATCATTGGCATGCACTTTGGCAGTTCTCTTATAAAATAAATGTGAAATTGTCTGTGCTTGCCTCATCTTGTCTTCTGATTGGTCCTTAGGCCTACGCCCTAAAAGGACACTTAGGACAGTGCTCTGGTCTGCTGAGGAGGCAGGTGGAGTGGGAGCTGCACAGTACTTCCAACAACACAAAGTAGCTACTTTTCACTAAATAATACAAGTATATGATTCACATGTACTGTGCAAGTTTTCATCTTTCGATCTGTTTTCCCGATCTCCTATTTTATCACCTTCACTCTCTCCCTCTTATACAGACTTACAGACACCCACACACACACATCCATTTAAAAAAAGAGGCTTTTTCTTTGTCTCTCCAGGTTTAGACTGAAGTGTCCAGTACTGATCAGATCTGAGCTTTGTGTAGTTCTATATTACTATGTCAAATGATTTAGCAAGCAGTTGGAATCAAAACAGTATGTTAAATATATACTGTGGTTAAGCTTGTGTAGATTTACTGTTTGATTTTTACTTCAAAGGATAATCACAAAAGGCAGCCGCAAAGGGCCAAACCAAGTTCAAATACTGCATTTGGCCAGTAAGGGAACTGTTTTACCGTATTTTATCCCAGCAGGGAGGGTGGACTGAATTTAACTTGGTTTGGACTGCAAATATGCGCTATTGAAAACGAATCTAACTGCTTTCTTGTCAGAAAGCCTTAAAGCATAATTGACGGACATATTATTAAATCTGAATGATAAGATTTTATTCCAGCCTTGGGAGGCCATATCTATTCCCTTTCCTGATGATGAGGTTATTTTATAATGGATAAAGTATGCATTCTGTAATTCCATAATATTAAAGTCACACCTATCATACTTCATGAATTGTGATGTGTGAGCTCAGGTTGCCAACCAACTCTGGTTTCCTGAGAACAGTGTTCCAGATTAATTTAGCTTAAGACTGTACCATGTGAAGGTCAATGACTGGAGGGGTAGGACATGTATGAGACAGTGTTAGTTTAAATTAATTATTTGTCTTGAACCCTGAATATTGAATATTTCTGCTGCTGTTTTTTTTATTATTTATGCTGTTCTTATTAAAAAAGTGGAATTTGTGTTACTTGTCAAGCTTTCTTCTTTGAGCTGGAGAACTGATTAAATTCTGCAACACTTTCATTGGGGACCATAACACTGCTCATTGATATGCCCTTTATAGGATGAATTAGGCATGTTGGGATATAAAAACAGTACCGCCATGTCCCATGGCTGTCCCGAGATCTTTATGAACCACTGTCTCTTACAATATAACGTACCCAGTACATTTTGACCCTACTTGCCAAAAGAATAGACATTCTCGTTCAAAAACCAAGCACATTATTTACACTTCCCTCAAAAGTGGAATCTTTCCCTGATAGGCCATGACTGCTTTTGTTTCTTTCTTCTACAGGGAAACATTTCCAACTTTGACCTGGTAATGGAGTCAGATCTGGGCACATTTTCCCCCGTGGGCCTGCAGTTTACTGGCAGTGACAAAGCCAGAGCTATCATGAAGGAAGTGATGAATTTGCTGGCGCCAATCAATGTCACATCTCTGGAGGAGCATGGGGAAGGAACTGACATTAACATGTGGATGAAGGCTGGAGTACCAGGTCAGTTTGAATGACGGGTTCCTTTTACAAAGTCTTAGTTTAAGCAAAAAATAGTTTTTGTGAAATCAGCAGTAATGAAATGAGTCATTACCGGTGCTGACCTCTATCCAGCTTCTGGCCTATTCTGTGTTTAAGATCATTTTAGTCTGCTTAAATGCATGTTGTGTGCTGAATTTAACCAATGTCTAACCAGACAGCAGTGCAAAAGTCATGATTTTGCCAAAACATTATAGTGTATTATATCTCCTTACTGTATGTATACTGTTAGTTTGGGGTGTTTTCATCGGATGAGATGTCTGAGCAAATACACTGGAGATTAGAGTTTCAATTTGTTATTTGTGATGACTGTAGTTTAGAAAGCTGAAATAACAGCAAAAACTGTATATTTTACTGAAGAGTTGGACCAGACCTTCAGAAGCATGTTTATTTTTTGTCCAATAATTCAGAGATTTTAAAGTAATGAATGTCGTTTATTCCTCCAGGTGAGTAGAAAGTCTTGGAAATGTCACTTACTTCCAGCTAGTCATCTAGCTTCTTCCACACATGCAGTATCATTTGTGCAGTGAAGCTTTTGTGCCTTACTTGCTCAGACCCTGAGGGACGTGCACTGCTGGCAATCTAATGACTGAAAAAAAGTGGCATTGATTGTTTGAGTTCAGTCAAAGTGCCATGAAATTAGCACTGTACCATACTTCAGGTACCTAGCCAGAATGAGAAAATCTCAGTTGGACAGACACAATGAAGACCCTCTATTAGAGCTCTCAGGAATTCACACCAAGCAGACAGGCAGCACTTTTTATAGCAGCATTAGGTCTCATTTCTGTCATTATCCAAGTTACTGCCTGGCTTTTGAGTCACCTACCAGATAGGAAATGTCAAATTTCTTCTTGCATTGCATAAAAGGGAAATGAGAGATACCACCAAAGAAAGTTTAAAAAAAATTTATGTAGGCTGTGATTTTATTGCTATGCTGTTATCTTTTCTCCATTTTTCTTTTAGGTTTGTTTTACTGTAGTCAGTTTTTAGTATTTCAGTTTTATTTATTTGTCAGTTATGTTTACAAACAAAGCTGTTTTGTCACACTACGCTTAGTATCTAGTATAATCTCGGCACACTGATTCCGGTGGTAATGTTTTTTTTAATGTAGCTTCCAGGGTTTAGTTAGAAATGTAATTTTTAGAAAAAAAATTAACTTGGCGGCTCGGGTGACATAGCCTTTTGTTATAATTATAACTTTTTGCATATTAATATGTTGTTTGTTTGTTGTGCCAACTCTCATGCACTGAGCAATCAGTGAGCCTAATATGAAAATAATAGTAGTATTATAACAACCATATCATGAAAAATATACATACAATTTAGTTTATCTCTAGAACCATTGAAAAAAAATATTTTCTGAATCAGTGGGCAAAACATGATTAAGAAACATGAAAAATTGCAATGAAACAGACTTTTTTTTTTTTTTTAATTGTTACCCAGTGTTATCTGACTACATCAGTGAACAAACCAGTCTGGCTTAAGAACACTGATAATGTTGATGTTGACCATTGATGACTGATGATATTGTTCACTTCTTAACTGTTTTCTTAAAACTGAATATTTGAATACATTTTTACCTTTTATAGACAAAACTTTTGCTCATTATGAATCACTCATTTTATTAAAGGACCGTGTTCATACGACCTACTCAAGCCTTTCACTGTGGATGACCATGACTTGTATGAATACTGCTTTCTAAGTTTTCCATGTTACATGTTTTCCACTTTTGTCCCACAAAATATAATTGCTTTTACTCTTACTTTTGTGTTAAAACAACTTCCTGTTATGCATTTGTTGAAGTGTGACCTTTTATTAATTACTTCTACTTGTCATTGAATAAGACTTTAACACTACTTATACTTAAGTATAGTTTCTCTGGACTTTTTCTGCCTCTGATCACTCTAACCAACTTTTTTTCCTGCTGAACAGATTGTTCTTTAACTTGACAATGGAAAATGTGAGACAGGGAGACTGGTGAAATGTATAAAGAGTTTGACTACTGTGGAGTGGGATAACGTTAAACGAATGAGTCACACATGCACACAGCTGTCTAAATGTCTACACAGAGCAACAGTGAGATTTATTTTACCTTTATAGGAGTTGTTAATAGTGTATTCCTCACTAATGCTGCATAGTATGCAAAGCTGGTTGTTGGTTAATTTGATGGAATTGGTTGAAAATATGTGCTTTATTTCCACACTTATATAATCACATTTGCAGTTAATTAGTGTAAAATTCATTTAGCCCAAAGCTTTACCACTTAAAGACTGTGGGCAGATAGTGAACCTCATAGGTTTTACAGAATAGAATGCCAGAGCAGAAGTACGGTCAGGCTGTTGCCTGATGAATATCTGGAGGTTTTGGATGGAGCTATCCCCATCTGGAAACAGTAGAGAAACTGGAGAACTCCTTAACTGTAAACACGTGCGCCTGACTCTTGAGCTCCCATTTCCCATTCATTCTTGAAACTCAAAGGATTTGACCTAATAGTACAATGGGAAATGTCCCTCAAACCTCTGATACTGATATCAGGGCTGTTATATTGAGGCAATGCTATTATGTATTTGCGACCATCTGTGTATACATCTTACTCCTGTTGCTTTCTTGAACGTTTAGGGCTAAAACATATGGAAAGCTTGAGAGTATTTGAAATTCAAGAATTTTAAACATTTTGGTTTTAACAATGTTGATTGTTTTTGTAGTTTGTGTACTTTGTAAGTTATTAAAGTGGGTAGAACAGTCAAAACCTTACTCTTAAAAGTGATATGTCAAGCAGAAGTACAAAAAGCAAGTTAAAAACTGCTGAAGTACTCACTGAGATGTTTGCTGTGTTTTTTGGGGGATTGGGCTGAGGTCAAATGATGATGGTTAAAAATGAGTGGTGTGACCAATCACAAAACGGTATAGATGAGGTCATCTCTCTAAAATAATAAAGTTAAACACATGGTAGGAATAAACTAAATTGTAATGGATAAACTGTAACTGGGAGTATAGATTACTCTCCTGATAATCTAGGTATTATGAATTAAAAATCAAATGAGATGAAACTGCATTTTCCAGTTTATACATGTTTTTAGGAATTAATATTAGGGTTGCAGGTGTGAATTTTATAATGGTATATAAAGTACATTTAGGAGTTTTGCAGAAATGTGATGCATGTTTTGTGAGTTTTACTATTTGCATGGTAGGAACCACTTTTGACCATTTCTCTCCGCACTGCAGTTTAAATTGGCTGCCGATACGTATGATTGACCATGCAATTCAACTTCTGTTTCTCTTGCCAGGTGCCAGCCTGCATACAGCAGACAGCAAGTACTTCTGGTTCCACCACTCTCAAGGTGACACAATGACAGTGCAGGACCCAGCAGAGATGAACCTGTGTTCAGCCGTGTGGGCAGTGGTAGCTTACGTTGTGGCAGACCTTGATGAAATGCTCCCCAGATAGCACATCATTTCCAGACTGCCTCAAAACATTCTCATTAGGAGGTGTGAAAGGAGAGAGTTTGATTAGCTTTAGCCAGATTTCATTGAGAAACTACAGTGAAATTTCTTCTTCATCACACATTCATAACTGTTTAATCTAGGAGATTTATTGCTACAATCTATTAGGAAAAAATGCAAAATTCATACTGTTATGTATTGTACTGTAATTGTAAATGAAAAAGTGTGTCATGGACACGGGGGCTAGTCCCCCACGAACGAGAGCTGTCTTGGAAATCGCAGGCAGGAAACCAGCGGTTCATACTAACGTGCGTTTATTTACAAAACCAAAAGAAAAATAGGCACGTGGGCCAAAACAGGAACGAGATACAGGAACAGAGCAAAAACAGGGCAGGAACACGGCAAACATAAAGCTCTACAAAGACGATGGACGGATCACTAAGGACTAACACAAACAGGCTTAAATACTAACGTAATGAACACATAAACACAAGACAGCTGGAAACTCAGGAACACATGAACAGAAAACAGCCAGTGTTGGGCAAGCTACTTAGAAAATGTAATGAGCTAAGCTATCAGTTACTCTACACTGAACTAAGCTTAATTACACTAAAGCTACTGCCCTGAGAAATGTAGCAAGCTAAGCTACAGCAACATGGTAAAAGTAGTTTACTACATCTAA
>JBBPDH010000007.1:9728982-9746302 GCA_037974565.1 Clupeocharax schoutedeni
ATCACATTTTATGACCTATCTGTGCAGAAATCTGTATAATTCCAAAGGGTTCACATACTTTTTCTTGCAACTGTATAAAGTTGTCTTAGTCATCATTAACAAAAAAGCTGTAAAAGACACCATATGCTTCTCCATAGTGGAGCACTCCTGGACTTCAAGCATATATACATAAAAAATACATTAAAGAGTAATTTAATAGAGAACTCAGCAAGCAGTACACCCTTGGCCATTAACAGCAGCACCATCTAGTTTATTCTAAATGAAATGTGTGTATAACCCCTCTGTCTTTCAGGCTGATTCTGAAGAATTACAGTGGAACGGCTGGCAGGCAGAGCAGTTTGGTAATAAACGGAGCTGATTTCAGCACCAAAGATATGGACAATGACAACTGCATCTGCAAATGTGCTCTCCTGCTTACCGGCGGTAAGTGATTCCTGTTCAGTGCCACATAGATTCAACTACATTGCTGTATAATTTTCCTGAGACTTCATGAGCCCCAAAACAGCTTGGATGATGGCCAGTATGTAACGGTAGAGCTCTCTCCTTCAGCACTTACAGAATGTCTATCATTATCAATAATACAGCTAATATAACTCTCCAAGCCAATACTATATCTGATATGTTACTAAGCTGTGGTCAACAGATAAATCAACATTATAAAATCTTACTACATGTAAAAAGTACATCATAGCTAAAGGAATGGTTTAGGCAAAAATATAATACTTCAGAATTTTGGTGTATGGAGTTTGCTTTAGTTTTGTACTGGAGCTATGAAGCAGATGAAGCTGACAAGTAAATTCAACTTTTACTTGAAAAAGTACAGACAGAATGAACCTGCCTAACATTGTGTCGGTCCCCTTGGACTGCCAAAAGAGCTCTGATTCACATAGGCTTGTAAGTTGAGAGGTGAGTCAGACTAGTGACCAGGAATTTGGAATTTGTCAAATCACTTCTGAAATTTTCCTGCTGAAAGAGGCCATTGTCACTATGGAATACTGTATGGAATGAAGGAGTGTATTTGGTCTACAGCAATATTTAGAAAGTTGGCACGAATAAAAGTAGTATCCACTTTAATGCCAAGGCCCAAGGACCCCACACTGCTTCTGCCAGCTTGCCTCCTTCCAGTGCATCCTAGTGCTTTCTTTTCCCCAAGGTAAGCAATACATAGGCACCCACCCATCCACATTAAAATGTGATTCATCAGACCAAGCCACCCTCTTTCATTGCTCCATGGTCCAGCTCTGTAATTATGTGCCCATTGTAGGCACTTTTGGTTGTGGACAGTGGTCAGTAGGGGCACTCCGACAGGTCTGTGTCTAGCAGCCCCATATGTCATAGCCAGAATTAACGTCAGATTCAGATGAACACATCAGCTTTAAGAATGGAATGATTAATTGCTGCCTAATATATCCCATCCATTCACTGCTGTCATTGCAATAAGATAAGCAAGTCTAACAATTTCATACGGTTTGTGGCTAATGTGTGATACTTTAGGAATACAGTTTGCATGTTGCTAATTGGTGAGGCTTAAGTTTGTTAAATTATTTCATCAGCCTTGTAGCTCCAGTACAAGACTTAAGGAGTGAAGTGTTGGCACTAAACATGATTAGCTTACGATGTGCGATAAGCGGGGATATTGTGTCTGCTTGATTTTTGGCTACAAATTGTATTACGGGCTCCAGATTTGCCACCAGCACTGTGAGTTACATCACTGTTGTGTGCTGAAAGGGTAGAGCTGGTATGGTGTAGGAGGCTGCCATGTAGTCATTATTAGAGAATACAGGTGGTGCAGAAAGACTTGGTATCTAGTTAGGAATGTCAATCTAAGAAAAAAAGCCTTTCCATCAAACTCCGCCAGCCTTCGTGTCACTTTCTCTCTCTTCCTTTTCTCTTTTCGTCTGTCTCTTAGGTAGAACAGGCTTGTTTTAGATGTTATCTGTTAGTCAGCAGTCAGGCACATATCATGCTTAAGTTTCCTCCCCTTCTGCGAACCATCCTTCAGTTTTGTGTCATCTGTTGTTTTTACAAAGGCTGGTGGTTTGATGCTTGTGGGCCATCAAATCTTAATGGCATGTACTTCTCCAACGGGCAAAAAACTGGCAAATTCAATGGCATCAAGTGGCACTATTTCAAAGGATCCAGCTACTCTCTGCGTGCTACAACCATGATGATCCGACCTGCGGACTTCTGAAGACCGTCTGGCCACAGACCAGCCGGCGGACATTTCCTCTGACTACCACAAAGAATTCAGGGTTTGGAATACACACATTGCTGTTTTTGCAAATACAAACAGTAGATTGAGAAGATTGATGTAATTAATTAATTTAATTAATTGCTTTAAAATGGGCATTATTTTGCTATCTGAACTGTGTTTTTAAAATGTGATATGAATAATTTTTTGCAATATTTTTTTTTCATGGTTTAGCAAGACAGCTAGGTTTGATCTGTTGCATCATTATGTTAATATGTGAATACATTAATTGACTTCTCTGCGACTTGTTACTACACCCTTTTAGACTTTAATCATCCAGTCAACACTACTGTGCACTATAGGAGGTGCTATTGATTATATTCTGTGTTGTTTTCAAGGCTGTAAAGAACTGTCAGTGGTGATGTTTTGCTCTTACTACCCACTGCGATTCCATGCCTTTTTATTTTTAAATGCTTTATTAGTGAACAAGAGTGACACATTATATCTATTGCCATAAATACATCAAGATGTAAGACATCAAAACAGAGGCTGTATATTTTCTTCAAGAACTAGATAGACACAGCCCTCATGAAAAAAATGGTAAGATTACGCTTAAAATAGAAGGATCTCCAGCAATCTGAGCTGAATGATTCCGACTGTGTTCATTTGCCTCAAGTGTCCTGAATTGATTATATCACATGCTTAACACTTCACTCCTTTATTCACACAGTCAGTACATGTGCAAAGTCTGTTTTAGCTATTTAATATACACACCATAAGTTCCACATACACAAAACCACCATATATACAGAACAGCGTACTGTTAGAAACACTGATTCCAATGTACATTTTTCACATGTATTTTTCACATGTAACGAACTGTACACAGCATTATACAAGTCTTGAACAAGTGCAATAGGCATTTAATGAATACAGTTGTAAAAACAAATATTTCATCCAAAAAACCTTTGTTCTATTAAATCTCATGTGGTTTGTAAAGGTTTGTATGATTAAAGTAAGATGCTTTTGTAAAGCCCATAACCCTAGTCATTATTTTGTTGTCTTTCAGGAGTCCTCACTTTTTGATCTCCAGGATTTGTAGTTCACGTATGCATTTGCTGTGTAACAAAGCACAACCAAGAAGGCAAATACCTGAAAAAAGAGAAAATAATTTGGAATCAGTTTGTAATACTCATTATAAGTGTGCTGTGTAAGTAGCCAGCAAATACCAAATGCTTGCAGAAATTTGGCATTCATGTTAGAAAACAGTTTAAGAATGGTGTGAATAACTGCTTTAATATTAGCCTGCTACAAATCCCATTAATCACACATACACAACCACAGAAATGCAGTTTTAATACCCTTCTGAGGACCTACATTTATTAATTACTGCACCAAAATACCAAACAGCGGCTTAACTGTAGTCTAATTGCAATCTAAGACAAAACCAGGACCCTAATCCTACAAATAACCTGTCCCTCACACTGACTGACCCTAACCCTCATCCTTGACTCTTGCTGTTTACCTTTTTTTCAAACTAGACCCGTAAAAGCTTATAGAAACAAAGGAAGAAGAAAGCCATTAAGCGGCCATTAAGCCAGAATCCGAGAAGCGGTTGAGAGTGATGCTGCTCTTACCGTGGAAGCCATCCAGCTGATGTAGTAATAGCGCCCCCTATTGGCTTGAGTCACAGAAGCAGCATTAATAACTGCAGCTGTCATGTACAGAACAGCAGCACTGCTATTGAAGCACAGCCCCTGAGAACAGATTTCATCCAGTGTTATTTCAGAAACAGCTGCATTCTTTCCTGTGCTGATACAATAACATACCTATGAGCACAATGTGTGTCAGACGTTATTGGAGCATATCCTGCTTATCATTAGTGTAAGAACTTAATGTTTGAACAGTTTTTACCCTCTGGATTAGGCAGGTTTGAGCTTTATGAGGGCATTTTCACAGGCTTCCGTCCATCTACCGTGTGTTAATGACTGATGTTGACTGCTGTCGATGCTACTCTGTTGTTCATTAGGCCTATTCTCTACTCAGTTTGCAACAGATTCATAAGATCGTCTAATAGAAAATCATAAAATTACTTATATTACAATATATAATTTATAATGACTTAATATATAATATGGACTAATCAACATGCCCCCGGCTACTCCAGCTGATATAAAACGATACATCACATGCCTTTATGGTAAATAGAATTAAAGTTGTTTTATTTTAAAAAGCTTCAGAAAGGTAAAGTGACCATTCTGTCATACATGAACATGCAGGGACAGTACCTTGCTCAAGGGTACCTCAGAAGTGCTTAGCAGTCCTGGGAATCGAACCCATGATTTCCTTATCAAGCGAACGCTCTAACCACTAGGCGACTAGCTACCAGGTGCATTAGCTCATGCAATTTATTTTTGAATTAATATATGACATTTATAGGTTTTCTTTTTTTTTTTCAATTTAAAGATGCAGATAATTTTCAAAAATCTCTCTCTAGCCTGTAATACCATATGTGTCTCTTAGAGCTCTTAGTGTTCAGTTGTGTTCAGTTGGATCCACTCACAAGTGCTGTCCAGGGGACCTGTGGTATCTTGGTGTGCGCTGTGGTCAGATACAGTAGAAGGAGGCAGACAGTCATCACCCAGCAGACCACAGATACAAACATCACCCAGCCTAGTGCAGGCACATGCAAATATTCTGTCCCACCCAGAAGAGTCCACACCAGCAGCCCACACACCTGACGACACAGCAGAGACAGAGTATATGAACACAAATATGAATCATAAATATCATCTGGTAAGCAAAGAACAAAACTGATTGAAACAAATCACTTGAAAACAGTGACATCGGAACTTTAATTGTTTTTTTTTAAGTGCCAACATTAAAAGGATTCATCCTTGGCACTGCTGTTTACACTAGACTAATTCTAAGTGTACTAAGTAGACTAAGTGTGAAACTGGCACTAAATATACAGAAATCTTGATCACACTCACAATATATATTTTATACAGAGACATGCCACTGATTACTGAAGGACAAGATAATAGGATTTATTGCCAGTGTTCGCTTATGCAGCATTTATTGCTGTAAAAAAAAAACTAGTGTATAAATGCTCAGTTCTGAGTAATAGGTTCCTGTATTCACCCCTACACACCCAGCCTCCCATCCTGTTATAAAAAACAAAGAATTCCTCACTGAAAGCTTGGTATCACAGGAAAAGTTGTTGTTTTGGAGTTGGCAGATATGACTAGCTGGAGATTAAACACTAAATGAATGCTTGGATGGGGTTCAGAATGGATTGTGGAAGGAAAGCGAACAATAAGGCTAAGAGGAAGAGTCTGTTTGCCAAGCTGTTTTGGTTTGTCCACTTCCTCTGCTCTGTGGAATCTGGCTGCCCCTCCTTTTCATTAAATCCAAGTTTGAAATTCCGTACATAGGATTGGATGAGCTAAATCTGTTAGACAACATTAAACACTATGGCAGTAAAATGATTCCTGGCAATATGAGGGTCTAGACCCAGTTCAACATTTGCTACTATAACACAAAAACAGAGATAATACCACAATGACTCATATCTGTATGGTATCACTTTTAGTTTTGGGCCTGAAAAAAAGACTTGATCTGCTATTTCTAATTGTAGAATTTTAATTCTATTATAAAGGCATATTTCTTAAGATTTGATGCTACAGTTATCAGTACAACTCCTACAGTGACATAAACACAATGGCAAGCATATCAGTCACATGACAGGTTTAGTGGTTCACAGGCTTTAATGAACAGATCTACATTCCCAAGCCTGATCACTGATTCAGCTTACTTCAGTTCTTTGTTTATCAAAGTAAACCACATGGGCCTCATTTACAACTCAGGCCATTCAAATACAGAGCACTTCAATAAAAAAAAATGCAGGTTACTTACTGTTTCTCCAAACATGAGCACTCCTGGTGGAGAGCAAACAAAGTTCTTGTCATAAGCCAGAGTGGAGTGAGGCAGGTATCCATTCTCCAAACTCGACCTTGCACTTGTCCTGGTCGTTCTGTCCACTGTACTTGCCTCCGGGTCTTCCTCCATTCTGACCAAGACACTCTGGTCCTCTGTGAGGCACAAAGGTTAAGACAGAGATGATGGCTCTGGGTAGAAGTTGGCCTTTTACAAACTAAGGGAGGAGCCCCCCCTATCGTCAGCTGCACGGCATCAGAGTCAGAATCAGAAAACTGACTGAACAGACACAGACAGACACACAAAAAAGAACAATATATATTATAAAGTCAAAATTAAACTCCGCTTATAAAAACACTATACGTTATATATACTATGCTAAATACACAAAATGCTGTGGTTGAGGGTGCAGGTAAATACTATAGATTATTTAATACAATTACTGCTGCAGTAGTTCACTAGTTTACACAAACAGTGGTTTGGAGTTCTCTATACTTAGTCCGCTACTGAATGTAAAAGTGACATAAATAGTGATACTGCACACGATAAGACAACTCCAAATGTTTATCCAATATCTCTTCTGACATCGAGAGTATTGTTAAGGATCTTGTCCTCTTTGCTAACAGCCTCTGTTCTTCTGGAAATGGTTCACAGTAGATCTGTCTGGACACTCTCGGCCATATATTACATTAAATCTTGTCAATTCACCAAAACCTGTGGGGAAAGGCTAAAGTTATCTAATGAGAGCAGTTCCTAAATTAAAAGTGGCGAGCTAGTGTTTAATCCAAATTAAAGGTTCCAGCGATGATAAACATTGTAAAAATATAAGAGAGACTGAGTCGCCGTGCTACTTGCATGTCCTATTGTGAAACACCATTGTTTTTTTGTCTGCGATTATGCAATTTCACCACACGGGGGCAGCAAACCCCTCTGCTCTGTGCTCTTACAGCTGGCCAGGTGAAGATGACCACAGTAAACTAGATTACTAACACTGCACTTCAACATCAGTCATACATGGACATGTGGAAATATTTCTCACATTTAATCATTCTGAAGGACAAGAACAAACTATTTGTATTACAGTTAATTAAGGTTATCTAAATTATAACGCATTTTTGGTTCAGCATTCTTTTTAAACTTGTCATTTCTCTTTTGTCCTTAATGCAGTCGAGTCACTGTCTCTCGCAGCAGCAAGCACGACAGGAGCAGACACATTTTTATTTGGCTTGATTGTCAAAAAATCAAACCTAATCAAGAACAATGGCAAGCTGCATGTCATCAAATAATACAGACACAACAGTGACACAATTAAGTCACATAGAAGCGTGTTTCAGCATTATTCAAACTATATTATCTCCCCATGATATTCACAGTATATAATAACCATCAGCCCTGCACAAGGTAGTGAGTACAGAGATGAAAACATCCAAATTCATACAGTAAGTGTTATGAGATGTACTGGTATTTTCTTTATATATTGTCATATAACAATGAACTACATGGTTTTATTAAATTATTTTAAATCTCATTTTTCTTTTGTTAACAAAAATATGCCTCTTTCACTCAAATCAACATTGTATATCCATGCACTAGTTTCTTATTAAACATGTTATTGGCACAAATGTATTTAAAGATTCCATTCTAACAGTGCCCAGTTCTAATAACCTCACCTGTTAGTGCATGCACCCTTTTTTCTCTTTGCACAGCTTTCAGCTGCAGGCTGACTTGGCAGCAGTGCACCACCTTTCCAGTTCTATTCTTCAAGCACTTCGTTTCGCTTTGTGGTTCTTATTATTTATTTATGGGTAAACAAACCAGAAAAATAGTATGAATGTATTTTGCTCGGTTGACTAGCTCTACACAGCCATTTACATTATCACACACAGAGAGAAGCAGAAAGGAATGGCTTGAGTTGACCCATAGACCAGTTACATGGACAGGAGACAGACATTCATTATTAGCTCAGAACAAGTAAAAGCAATCAATGTTTAAAAATCGTTTTCAGTATTTTAATAATAATCATTAATTATAGCAATAATAATAGCAATTAATGACTGTTAGGAAATGGTTCATATATGCTTGCAAACATTCACAAAATCTCCCAGAGCCTAATCAAAGCACAATACAGCAAAGTTACACTGTTATCTATGTGGCACATTCCATATTCTATTTCAACCTTATTTATCACTAAACTTCCTCCTCACCTCATTCTGGCTCTGATTCTGGGTGCCAAATATAGCCAGTGGAAAAATGTGTGCACTCTAGAGTAAGATGTTTGTATCACGCTGCCCTTCATGGGCCCCGCCGGTCCTGGTGCCCACTGCTTATTAATAGCAGGTCACAGCGGTTGCCATGTATTCATTTGTAAAGGCTTCTAATGAATGCATCGTTGCAGAGACTGTAATTAAGTCATCTGGTACGGACACATGCTGCGATAGCAGTGTGGGGACGCGGGCGAGAGACCCAGCAATTTACTCTCACTCTTTACAATAACGCACAGAATTTATCCTGTAAACGAACCCAATAATAGACCTTCTAAATTCTGTTTAACAGAGAGAACCAAACTCCCTTCAGCAGGTACACCAAAAAACAGCAAATAACCCTTAACATATTAATCATAACTGTGTTATTAGCTACTGGTTTTTATGGCTATCCAGTCAGGGAAACAAAAGACATATTTCTCTGTTTTTCAAACATTAGAAGATTCTGCTAGTTATAAAACAAAGAAATCGTCTACTAGAGTAATCCCACTCAGCGAGTCATAAGGTCCTATGGTCAATGTCATATATACCTCTTCCTTTTTGTAGTTTAATTGTAGCTCATGGCACAACGAGAATATAGAGTCATTATGGAGTTGACCTTGCTGAAACTGAATAACTTCAGTTTAAATTATGAATTGTTTTACATCTAACAGTAGTTAATATTTGCAAAATTGGTCAAATATAAGAGTAAATAAAATATTCAAACATTATGACAACAAAATATGGCACATTATACATGATTATCCTTTAATTATTATGTATCTGTATTATTCATTGTGTATATTTTTATTTGCTGTTCGATCACTATTCATAAATTAGCAGTACATAGGTTACAATTTGTTTTTCTGAAACTCAACAGAACAGTTTCCTCACTCTGCAGAAGGCAGATGATAGAGCCGATATTATGGCATGCTCAAGGGAGGCACGCTAATAAACAATCTGGCTAAAGCTGAGATTAATACTAAGATTATAAAGAAGACAGTCAATGGATTTGCATGAGTTTCAGGAGCGCCTGCAGCCTTTACTAGTAGGATTACTTTATATTCCCCATATTTACTGTAGTCAATACGAAACCCTGCTGTGGAAACCATGCCCCCTTTTCTCTGTAATCACAGACTAGCCTCTTTGTATTTAAAGGCTCTATTCTTCCCGAATGATCTTAAGCCCAACAGAGACACACCTGGTTGGAATTTCCCCATATGCTCTAGACTTTCCACTGATGGAGAATTATTTATTTACTAAAGTAATGTGTGGAGTCTTAAGAACAGATTATGCACAAGTAACAGGATGCCTTGGAAATATAAAAAGATTCCATGGTTTAATTACGCCTTACCAACAACAATCTTGCATTTACTGTACTGCTGTACATTCTAATGAAGCCCATAAGGTTCCAAAATAGAACCTTTAAAGGGATGGTTCTTTAAAGTACCATTTTAAGCTTGAACAACCTCCACAAAATGAAGAAGTTTATACCAATTAAAGGTATTAGTATTTTGAATTGAGTCACAATCAAACGAGTTACTTTGTTTTTTCTTTTCTTTTTTGTTTAAGGGGAGGGACTATTCTGGTAACTGGTCAGAGTTTGAACTAGGAATGGTCTTATTGCACTTTTCAACCCTGAATCATAAGCACAACAAAGTCCTAAGAGCATAATTGAAAAAGAGGAAATGAAACCAACTAAATTATCTTTTCTTTATCATGAATGAGAGATGAGGGGTCTTTCATGGTCTCCAGAGCAAGTGGGGTTGGATTTGAAGGGGGCGGGGGGATCCACATTAAGGCGTCCCCATCTCTGATGAATCTCTCACAGCCTTTTATTTCTTTTGCTCTTCTTCCAGGCTCCGGTGGGCTGGTA
Organism: Clupeocharax schoutedeni; assembly: GCA_037974565.1. NCBI lineage: Eukaryota > Metazoa > Chordata > Actinopteri > Characiformes > Alestidae > Clupeocharax > Clupeocharax schoutedeni. The sequence goes on from JBBPDH010000007.1 coordinate 9,739,229, forward strand.
AGCCGCTATGAGAATCGTTGAAAGGGTGAAAGAAAAGCCAACATCGAGGGGATTAATTATTTCGGTGTGTAGGACCGAGCTGGATTTTCCAAGCCAATCTGAGACACAGGCAAATCCTCTCACCTTTCTATGAGAGAAACATACATGCAAACATTTCAATCAGCTTCAGCAGAGGATACCAGTAAAAAAAACTGAATTGGTAACCAGTGGCTCAGTCAGTCTTTATTAACTGTTGATACAGGAATAGTCAATCAGTGCCAGTGTTTATGTGAGGAACAAAGAGAAGAGACATCAATTTCCACCCAAAACTGACTGCAGAGAGGACACACAGCACCAGAATACACACCAAAATCCAATCAAAATAGTTTGAACTGTATGCAGACTGATTATCCAGTCAAATATTATGGAATAACCTATTAATTGAGAAGCAGAAAACTCTGGATTCTGCTGTTGTATGATGGAAAACACTGAGGCAGTATTGTTCCATTGCTTCAATTCGTTTTCTTATAATTTTAATGAAAAATATGTAAAATTGCACATGCCATGCCGAACAGAGTAGAATAGACTAGAAAACATCTTTAATTAAATGTATAATAAGCTAACAAGATCTTATTCCCTACATTTTGCACCATTTCTGTTGATGTTTATACAGTGTAAAGGACAGTGTGGCTAGTGGGTTGGCTACTTGGATCTTATGAGTCCCAAATAAAAACGAATGGGTTGCTCAGTAAGCATTCTATTTAATAAAAAAGGACATTGTAATTTGCTTGTTTATTTGCTATTGTTGTCTTAAAGTTTATGCACTCAAATATGCAACTCCTCCCACTACCACTAAGCTAAATGTATATGCTGCACAACCTGCCTAAGATTTTGATGATGAAAATACTTAATATTTATCACGTACAAGGTTGTGAATGAAGTGTTTCCATTAATGGGATGTGTTATGAATCAGATGGAGTACACTGGGGTCAGAACTGTCTGTGTAATGATGAAGGTAACTGCTGAATGTCGAAATCTGATGTTTTTGTGGTTGAGTCAATGTGGGCCGCCAGCAATATGGGCAACAGTGCCACTCACACCCCATATTTATGTCACTGGATCTGGTGTTTTCAAATAATATACAAAATAAATAGAAGCTAAAATATAGGAACAATCATTGTTTTTATAGAAAGCACTGTAGGTGGTTCAGGCTTCTCCAGAAGGTAAATGTAAGAGTATGAGTCATACAAACAGGCATGTACTGTGAAGCATGTGTGATGATCCTGTGTGAGTGTGAAGGCCCACTATGAGAGGCCATTTCACAGTGCTAATGTATGTCTCAAACCTCAGTATGAGCCACAGTGCCTCAGGGAATCCATGCCATTCATCTCCCACATAACACCACTGATACTGAGAACCAATCAAGCTGCCATAAGACCACCATACTGTGTAACATCATAGGTTTAATGGAAACAAAGTCCTTTGCGCAACAAACACTACTGCCATACGCTACAGTTCTCATTATATGCAGTAGCTCGATTAAAGGTTTAGACTAGCATTAATGTTACTTACCGCAATTATTGTGTTTGCCTTTTTTTCTGGCGGTTTAGACAGGGGGGTTTTGATGTACTAACACAAGTTTTTATAGGAGTTAAATGGTTTGTTTGAATGTTAATGAACCTTTTATTAGCACTGGCTCACGACTGTCAAAGCAGGCTCCAGTTTTTCTAGACAGAAAAAACTTAAAGTCAACCTGAAATCAAAAATGACCTTTTTAAACTTTGCTACTTGCCTCTGGTAATACCACAATTCTGGCTATTCTGGGTTTTCCTGTAATTATGCATCAAACTATAGTGACTTTTGCCAGCCATTAAAGCATCTTCTGAGTTTCTCTTACATTACTATGCACTCAAGGGCAGGGAAAAATAATATTAACCAACAATATCATGTTTTGCCACCTATTTCCACCACTCACAGAGCAAAAGCACGCACTGTTTAAAAGCCCGCTCTGATAAAATGTTGCACTCAGAAATATGTCATGGTATGGAAGGTAAATTGGTCATGCTTTATTTCAGCTGGTCCCTATAGCTTATATACTGATATTTTAATTGTTAAACTATTTGGTAATACTAAGTTGATCCTCAACATTAGCTTAAGGTTTGGTTTCTGTATTGAAGTCAAGATTAGAATTATATGAACTAGAATCTGTTACACTCACCTTAATGTTCAACTGCATTTAATGGATATTTAGTTAAATATCCATGTCAGTCCAATATAAGGTGAGCATCTACAAAACTACAGGGGCTACTAAATCATAATGTTAAATAATATTCCCAGAAAATGTGTTTGATGTTAAAACTGTTGTTTAAGTGGTGGTGTTGATGATTTACAAAAAATGTCAAATAAGAATCAGGGTCAGGATAGGTCTGCCTCTGGTATCTGACCTTTCATTTGACATGTCTAAAGATCCCCCTGCTCAAGCTGTGTGTTGGTTTTTCTATTTTGTGCATTTCTGATGACAGAGCATTAAGTGAAAATGAATAGAAAATATGCACATGTGTTTATATTGTTAATGAAGTGCACCAGCAATTGCTGTGTATCTCGGTGTGTAAGTATTGTTCTGTGTAATATGTTTGGAGACAGTGATTGCTGCATGTGTGTGCGTGTTTATGTGTGTGTTGACACCGCCCTCCGCCCAGCCCCTGCCCTGCTGTGAATTCAGAGCCCAAATCTGTTCTCCTAAACGCCTCCCTGCTGCCAAAATGCAACACACAGAGGCACATACACGCACACACGCACACACACACACACACACATACACTCACTTTTCACCCTCATCCACTGTGAGTTGTCAGCTAACCCAGATGTCGCCTCATAATTGGCTGATGTGGGCGCCCAGAAAGGCGAAGACATTATTACACACTCTTGTTCACTCTTCATACACACACACACACAAACACACACACACACACGCCTCCCTACCAACCTTACCAAGACACCACTGCACCCCACCCCATATCCCAGCATGCCTCATTCCTCCCCCACAGCTTACACCAACCCTCCAACACAAGCACATAGCCAATTATTCAGAGGTGTACATGAACCTATCACAAATGTTAGAAACGCATAAATGAACGATGAGGCATAAAATAAATATGCAAGGATGAAAACCGCCTGACGAACAAGGCGTGAGCGAACAGACAAAGATGGCAGCGGCTGTAGTGGAAGGTGGTTGAGAAGCAGGATTGAAGGTTGGGTTTGTGACCGCGTTAGTGGATTACTCTCTGACACAGCCGATATGTCAGAGCATATCTAATCAGCATTCCTGAAACTGAGCCGGGCTGAAAGAATAGATCCCAGCCTTACTGCGGCGGCCCCCCTGCTGTGCTACCTGTCAAAGCTAATATTTCCCCTCCAGCTGCCCACAACAACATCAACACTTCTCCCTTCTCATATATTACTTATCGCCATTCCCCAACCACCCTTGCTTATGTGAATTTCAAGTACATCCAAAACATCATCACATTTGCTTCTTCTCTGATAGGTGTAAGAAAAAAAAGGGCAAAAAAGACAACTAATTGCATATATACTTTTTGTAAAATCATACTGTTCAAATAAAACAAATGTTCAAATCAGTACTGGCATTTGTCTTACATTCAAAGGGTCCAACAGGAGATTCTAAACTAAAATGAAGGATTTTAAAGTTTCACTATGGTGTAGTCAATGAAAATGAAATAGAAAAAATGCTAAGGACAAATCTAAACAACAACAACAAAAAAGGGTGGACAACTGCCCTGCTCCCCCTTGCTGCACCCCCTCCCAAAAAAACACAAATAAATAAATAAATAGCATGAGTTCCAGAGAGTGGTGGCTATATTTCATGTTGTTTTTGGCAGGAGATTTCTATCACTTGCTGGGGATATATTCCCTCCATGTTATGCAGTGAAAAAATCATTTGCATTTTTTTTCTGCGAGTGTGAAGTATCAAAGGCGGGCCCCTGCTGAGCGGCGAATAGACAGAGCTGGCAGAGGCATGAATTTTTCAGCAGCTATCGCCCTCCCTTTCTCTCCCTTTCTCTCTTTTCCTGTCGGTTCAGTCGATACGCTGCCTGGACGAGGGGCTGAGGCTGCATGAGAACTAGCTGAGATGCATCTCCACAATTCCACAAGCTTCACTAACTGGCACCTGAATTAGAAAATGATAAATAAATCTTGTGAGCGTTTGTCAATTCCTCACAGTGATTATCCTTGGCAGCAGATGCTCCGTATCTGGAAATCTTTTACATTTCTTCCTCAGCACCGCCTCTGGAGAGACTTAGTGTGTATGTTTTGTGCAGTGTGTTGTCTGCTTAGCTGCTTTCCCTACCAATCATTCAGATTAATTAGGCCCAGCTTACCAAGGGAAAAGAGTATCAGTTATAAACACAGCCTTAATAAGATGTTTTGACTGCTGTATGGTAAGATGGGTTTGTTGGCAGGTTTCTTAATAAGGCTTTCTATGATCATGCTAAAGGTACAAAGATTTGGATACAAGCACACATGAAGATCAGGCAGTAAAATGAGGTTCAATGGTTGAACTGTTGACATTAATATATTAAGTAAAACAAAAATAAAAAACAAACACTAGCAGCAATATTAAACATTATCTTAAACATTATAATTTTTTATATCATACATGAATCCAAATAATGGGAGGAACGGGCGAGTTCACTTTAATCTCACATATCACCCATGATCCTTTACCTCATGGGCTGAAAATCCGTATAGAATAGCAAAGCAGGTGTCATATAAATATTTAAGACAACCTTTAAGATCATAGGAGTGACAAACACCCTTTCTTTGTAAAGGAAGGCATGGAAAAACATGAGCCTGCCTAGACTTGGACGAAAAAAAGAGAGGGGAAAAATAAAAGATTTTTTTCATACATTATTTGTCAAGAGTATGATCCAATAAATTTGTAATACAGTATGAAGGTGAGAATTTATTCTGAACATTTACTTTCTAAGGACAAAGGATCTAATTCTTGCAATAATTATTATTATTGCAGTATTTTTGCAGTAATTATATGAAATTTTACATCGCCTATGGCCAATCAATTCTTACTTTGATCAGTTAACAGTAATGGCTAAACAACATTCATTTTATACATATAAGACACTATATTACTTAATTAAAGTATTAGTTCATTCATTCACCCAAACAAACATCTGCAGATGAAGCAGCTCTTTCAAAGCTCTTTCAACAAACACAGCAGCAGGGTAACCTAAATCTGCTTGGCTTGAATTATTCACATAAAAGCATTGTCTGCAAGAAATCCAACAAAAATGCTGCCAAAAAAGCTTCTGCCATCACCTGTTAAGCTGTAATTTACAGCAGACATGGACTGGATTTTTGAGTACCCTTGTCTATTCATCTTAGGCTGGACCAACCATTCAAACAACTTATCAAGAATAACTTTATTCTTTAGGGTTTTTCAGCAGTTTTTGGGGCCAATTTGATATGTATATACATTTGTACAATATTTTGTGTTCTGCAGTTAATAGCTATTATAATACAGCTGAAAGTATAAATATAGATTTAACATAAATAATAGCCAACTGTAATTATCATATTGACTCGCTCTTGGTTTTCTTATTGTTTCATTGTCCATCTCCCGAATCCAAGATAGGCAAAGTAAGACCGAGATGGAAAAGTAATGTATGAGAAATTTGAGAGGAATTGAGCATATAAGTGGCCTAGATTCAGCAGAGAGGGTTCATTAGCAGCTTGGAATATATTGTGATCACTGCCAGCACAGATGGAGGAAAAGTTGATGCCTAAAATAAAGACTTAGGCTTCCTCTTCTTGAATTTCAGAGGGTTAATGAGGTACAGACACATAATTTAATTAGGATATCGTAATTAATGCACTGCTTGCATAAGCTACCACCTAATTTGGTTAGCACATGATGCAATGAGATTTTGCAAAAGTTTACTTAATGTGTGCTGTAAGTGGCTAATTGTTTAGCAGCAGTATTTAGTACAAAATAATTTGAACTAATATGAACCAAATCATGGGGTCACACATATAGTGCATGTGTGGACCAGAAGAGTTATATGCAAATCTCCATGTAACAAGGATTTAAACATGAATCTCAGTGGTACACCTTACCTGTGCACTTCTTTTACCATATACAGCCTTGCGGGTATTAAAGATTTAATACATCTCAAATGCCCAGACTGCCATGTGTAAATGCTCATAGACTATATGCCAATTTCAGCCAGGCATAGCGAGAGTAGCCTCAGGCATGGTTACAGATAGTGTTTGGCAATACGTGACAGTGGTCTCTGTAACCAAGATAGAGAGATGGAAAGGGAAAGTGAGCCACTTAAGATATAAATCATCCAAACTGTCTCCATAACCACCTATATCTGCTGTAATTACCTTCTAAGGAAGCCATACACACAGTCAGTGAAAATGTCATTATGATATGTTTAGAATCTCACTAGCGTGAAACTTTGGCCTGTAGGAGGATATGGTGGGACTAGGGAGATCCACTGTTACAATATGGTCTGACTACTTCACTGGTTTCATTACATTCACGAGGCCTGTGGAGTTTAATGACTGGTTCCAGTGTTTTATGAGTCTAATGACTGAACCTAAATCTCTTCCACTCAATCAGATAGCTCACTAGAATTGCTGAACCTGCTTGGTAGTGATAACACACATCAGAAATTTTCTGCAGGAGCCTCAGGAATTCTTTTTCTCCATACACAGAAAAAAATGTGCTACAAAATATCAAGGCATTGATTATGTTTTACTACATTCCAGTGCTCTCAATGCTCTCAAATTTCAGCTTGCCCTCCCCAATGTAACCTCACACCTCAACACACAACCATACCCCACTCAACTTATGGCATTACTTATTAAAATACCGCAGAAATAAATATATCAGCTTTATTATATATTATATAGATATAACAAAGGTCTTCAAAAAAGTTACCAAAAAAAAAGTTTGTTTTTTTTTGTTTTTTTTTTAAATAGACAATATGCATAATTGTAGCTGGCTGTATACATATTTTTTTAACAAAAATTGCACCCTTCCGTATTTAATGT
>JBBPDH010000007.1:9746868-9760970 GCA_037974565.1 Clupeocharax schoutedeni
GTGTGTGTGTGTGTGTGTGTGTGTGTGTGTGTGTGTGTGTGTGTGTGTGTGTGTGTGTGTGTGTGTGTGAGCTTGTGTGAGTGGAGAAGACATGGTAGGGAGGAATCTCATCATGCCATATTGACCCACTGGGCCTTGGTTGTATTTACATTGCACTCTTGAGCTGTGCACCACCTCGCAGCACATCGATTGCCTTCCTCACCTTCTTGAAAAAAATCCAAAACAACAACACCCACCATGGCAAATTTCTATCAGCCTCCCTGCACTTTCTGATTGCACTGCTGTCACTTCTTTTAAATATTTAAAGAACTTTCTTAAAATGTTTAGAGAACTATCATTCATCAGCTTCTCCGGGCAGTTTGGGTAGACTGAACTGCTGTGTTCAGTCAATGTCATTGTTTTGGATAGCTTAGCAGTACCAATGTCATTAAACCTTTTCCTGGAATCATACATGATCGTAAAACATTTTCCTTGTGTTTGATAGTTATCACATACAAAATTACTTATGAAAAAAGCGAAACCTGGATGCACTGCACTCAACGGAGCTGCTTGATCAGTTTGATGTTGATCGTAGCAGCCCTCTGAGAAGATTTTTGTCACTGTCTGTAATGATTTTTGACAAAATGGCAATGGAACCTTTGCCAAGAGGGCAGTCATCCCCTCAGATAATGACTACTGTGTCCCAGCTGACATGAAAACCTCAGAGGGCTCCTCAGTTAAGAAAATATACCAAAAGTTTCCATGACAGGCGCAATAGCAACAACCTACTGCTGTGGACCGAATCATGTTCTGTGATATTATCATAGATAATTCACAAACCTCCAAAACAAATAGGCCAGACATGGTAATTGTCCTGTCTTTTAATTACATTTACGGCACTTAGCAGACGCTTTTATCCAAAGCGACTTTCATTCCATATCTACAGGGGACAGTCTCCCTGGAGCAACTTTGGGTTAAGGGTCTTGCTCAGGGACCCAGTGGTGGTGCTGAAGGTAGGATTCGAACCCATGACCTCTTGGTTTGAAGGCAAGTATCCTACCCACTGAGCTGCCTCCACCCAGAGGTAGTGATAATTAGTGATATACTGCATCTTGATATAATAAGATAAAGTTTAATATATAAATAAAAAATCAGATTTAATTTAAATTAAATTGTATTAAGGGCACAGCAGGTTTTATGATGCAACAGAAAACTGAAATACAATATTAAATTAAAACAAAAAACGAATGTCTGTTTCTTGAATTAATTACTGATAAGAGATAATTATGTATAAATTATCGAGAGTTGAACACTTGTATTTGGATAAATCTGGATAAAGTAGGTATCCAGTAAATTTACTTTGGACATGAAAGCTGTCCGTTACAAATATTTTAATATTACAAATCTTTACTATTCCATCTGGAATGGTGTAAAGGCTGACTGTATATAATTAGTAGAACTACACAGACATATCTTTTTATCATACATTAACAATTTGGACCAACAGCTTTCTATTATTGACATACCAGATACTGCTGACTGAATCAACTGCTATTATTGTTAGTTTCACAAAACAAGCACTGAAAATGCTACAATTACAAAATCACATCAAAGCTAAATCAATGTCTCTTTCCTGAGTAGGACCTGAACAAAAGCCACTTTCAATGGGGAGAGAGAGAACAAGAGAGAGAGAGAGAGGGAGAGAGGGAGAGAGGGAGGGGATGGGGGGGATCTGAGCTAGAGTTACAGTGGCAGTCACCTTCAATACCCTGCTAACCCTGGACAACAACTCTAAGAAACAGCTCTGAGTCCATCAAGGCCCAGTAAGCATTGATTTCCAATGGAGATGCACAGGCAAATTTAACAGTTCACAACATTGAAAGTTTCAGAGTGTAACCTTATAGTCACAATCAATACTTGGTGTGTAGACATGGTAGGCACTGAAGCGTGGTGCCATGTGAAATCTAATGTAGTTTGCCTCTTGTATGATTAATATCCAGTCTTTGAACTCTGCAAGCGTAGCTACACCAGTCTTGTCTTTTTGTTGCTGCTAGTATTATACATCAAGTTTCAAGTTTTATTGTCATATACAGATAACAATGTAGCATCATTAGCATAATTACATTCTTAGGCTCATGTTCCCTCAACTTTACATAAATATATAGAAAAGTATACAGATAAAAAGAATTTAATTTACGAATTGAATATATACAAGAATGTAATCTTGTATATAAAATTTAGAAAATAGGTACAATATTAAGAAAATAAAATTTTTAAAGAGTTTAGTACTTACAAGTGCGGAAAAAGTTTAATATTTACAGTATTAATAGAATGTGGAGTGCAAAATGATGCAGTGAGGGATGAGGGTAAAATACCCAAAGTAAAATTCTGTGATCAAATGTAGTTATGAAACTACATACACTGAACTGTACAATTCTGTTTCTTATATCATGAAAAGGCTCTGTCTTTACACGTTTTAAGTTGCAAATGTTTCATAGGGAATTTACACCAATCATTCACACCATTGATATCACTGACAAGTGAAGTAGATAACACTGATTATCTCCTGTCAAGTATCTGTCAAGGTGTGGAATATATTTGGCAGCAAGTGAATAGTGACATATTGGTGTTAATTTGTTGGAAGCTTGAAAAAATGGGCAAGCATAAGGATCTGAGTGACAATGGAGCATCTCCAGCATACCCATGCTGACCTCTGTTCACCACTAACAGTGCATACAATCATTCTTTAGGATACCCATTTTCTTTATGCCATACTGTAAAAAGTGTTCATATGACAAAGAAATCAAGTTGCTATATTGGCCTTTAAATTCCCCAGATATCAGTCAGACTGTGTATCTGAAGAATGTGCTGGTCCAACTATTCTGAACCATGGCAGTCCCTACCTCGCAGCTTAAAGGCTAACCTCTTGGTGCCAAGATAACACAGCACACCATTAAAGGTCTGTTGAATGTGAATGCCTCTACCTTGATCTGTCAGAGCTGTTTATATGGCACCAGAATGACAAACACAATTCTTTTCGGGTGTTTTTAATGTTAGGGCTGATTGATATATGTCAAAATAACTGAAAAATTTACTATGGTTAAAGGCTAATGCATAGAATGTTATCCTTATGCCCTATTCAAAGTGTGTACAAGCTAAGAAGATGTTTTCTGTGATTGCATTGATATTGGATGCACATTCCTGGGAAAACTTGACCTTTTCTGTTTGACAGTTTTGGGTGTCGTTGCTGAACATTCAGAATATTGTTCTTTCTCTATTGACTGAAAAAGCAAAGTCCAGCTTTCATGCTGATGCCACCCTCAACTCAAAGCCATGTCATCAGAGTTTTCCCTTCCCCTTTCATTCTCATATTTCAATCATGGACTAAGGCCTGGCCCCCACTTGCAAACCATCAACATACCATTCAACATACCATTGAAAGACTTTTATCAGTGTGTTGTTATTTTTAATGTTACACAATATCTGATATAAATTACACAGTGATTTTGATGCTCTTAATGCATCGATGGGAGTTTTTATGGTATTGATGAACTGAAAATCAGATAATACAGAAAACAGTGTGGTTAAAATGCTATCCTGTGGATATGTTAAGTGTTTCGTGGTTAAAAGTTAGCACTGTGTGTCTCCTAATAGAAGTGTTTGGAACTGCCAGGTGTTGTTTACAGGAGTTAACAGTAATTTGCAGCTATCTCAGGCAATCAGACAGTGGCAGGAGCACCCTGCTGAGAGCCAGTGCTGTGAGCTAGGACCTCACAGTGTTTGTTCTCTCCTGCACAGATACCAGCATCTCTCACACACACACACACACACACACACACACACACACACACACACACACGCATGTATAACAGGGACAGGAAGCAAAGAGCTGTCTAGCTTTTGCATAGATGAGAGAGTCTACTGATGAACCTGTCACTGTCTGACAGCTCCATTTGACTGGACTGAAAATATCCCGCATCGCACTGGTCATCTTTCAGTGCTGAACCATTATGCTGTGGTTTCACTGAAATGCAGGATCTTCTGCAGTCACTTTCTGTGCGCTACATTTTTCGAACCTATAGAGAGAGGTGGCAGCTCAGTTTCTGAATGTAAAAAAATTAGAGCTAACAAAAGCAGCTGATAATTGACATTCTGAGTTTAGTCCGATGATGTCTCTACACAGAGCTGATCAAACCCCCATCAGCATAGCTCCTATCCTAAACACTAGCCGTAAAATTAGATGGTTTTGAAATTTTGCCAAACATCATTATCCACATGAGCACAGAGTTAAAAAAAAACAAAACTCGAAAGCTTCTCAGCAGCCTCAGTGATCTTTATCTGGTCTTGATATGCATCAAGAAGCTGACATAGGGGAAAGAGCTGCGGCAGATCTAAGAGTGCATTGAATGAAAGAAATTCTCTGTTCCTTTCAGAGCACTCACTGCTCTATAGTCTTAATGGAACTTAGCATGAGCTCATTGGCCAAACTGACCTGAGGGGGGGTCTGTGTCCTTTCCTTTGACCCTGAATACTGTGAACTGTGTCTACTGGTAGAAAAGAATATTAGCTCATATAGAGACAAGAATGTTGGCTGCACAGACAAAAGACAAAACAGGTTAAATGTAATAAAAACAAGTAAAGCAGAAATATCAGCACAGGATCAGCATTCAAGATTGAGACAAGAATTTTCAGGTGAAATGTAAATACTTCACACATATGAATTTAACATGCATACATTTAGCAGAGTATACAAGTGTTTGCGCTGTAACAGTGGACAGCAGTTATTACCGAATGTTACTGTTTGCATTGTCAACATCTCCCTCCTCCAATAATAATGCCTGCTAAAATCATTAGCCCTCCTCAAACTCCAGCCGCATGAAATTCATAACGCCGTTTGATTACTGGCTTACTGACTTCTAGATCAAGTCCGTGTCGGGGAATTTAAATGTTTCAAAATGTTGCAAGGCTCAACATCCTTGCCCAGAAACACTTGTCTGTGTATACAGACGTTGCCAGGGTCTCCCCCCGAGGACCACACGCTGTTGGACTGTGTGGGGCCGGGGTTCAGGGCTGTCTGACATACGCAGGAGCGAATCACGGCAAGAGGCAGAGACAAGGCGAGGCGGAGGTCAGCTCGCGCCTGCAGGCATGCTCATTTGCATGCGTTTAGGGGCGGGACCTGATGGTGCTCTGTTGCAGGGATGCTCAGCAGGACATCGTTTACATAATTGATGAAATATGATAATAATGCAAGCTGGTGTTGGCTTGGTGGGTTGAAGCAGCACCCTGGGAGCTGGGCCCAGACGAACTTTACAGTTTTGGCAGAGAGAGGGAGAGGGAGAAGGGGGAGAAAAAGAGAGAAAGAGAATGGTGAGAGATTGGGGGGAGGTAAGGCCTGGAGCACAGTTTGACAGAAAGCCTTCTTTTCTTAGATTGACATTCCTCCACAGACAGCAGTGGCAGCTTCAGTAGTGGCTTGCTTGGCTTTATGTGGTTGATGTCATGAATATGGAACAGATGAAGCAGTATGTGATTATATACTGTTTTGAACTATGCATAGACAACAAGCCTGTTAACAAGGATTTTAAGAAATATCTATTCACTAGATAAAGAACAACAAAGCTTTCAATGTTTATAAAACTGTAAGTTGTGCACGGTTCAGTTGGGGTGAATGTACATACAGTATGTAATCATTTAAGCAAACAATCTGAACTTTAACTTTATAGTCATTGCTACATTTCAATTACAAATTCAATTTATAAAGGTCACACAGTGCATATTTTCTTAAAGCTGATATAATAAAAGTGTGCAACTAAGCTTCTAACCCAGAGGTGCTCAGTTTTGATCTTGGATATTCGGCCCTGGAGAATTCATATACAACACATCTGATTGTAATGTGCCAGAATGCCTTCATTAGCTGCACCAGGTGTACTGAATTAGCGTTTGAGCTAAACTCTGCAGGGTGGTATGTCTTCAGGACCAGAAGTGGGCACTGAAAGTCTACTAAATCCCTGAACGATTTATCATGTACTGTACAATTTACCATTCTGAGCGATCATGGATACTGCTGTGGGATCCTTGCCATGCTTTTCTTCTGTCATGCTCTCAGTCAGACCCTCCAGTAACACACTCTTTCCCATCTACTTACTTCTTCTTCTAGTTTTCTGTCCTGTGCTCTCCCCACACCCTGGCATATGCTGTAGGAGAGTCTGGATCAGTGCCACATGCTAGCCTGCTGCCCTATACTCCACTGCCTGCTCCCTGCCACCTGTGCTCCTTCCCCAAGCGCCTGCCTCCAGCCTCCCCGGCCCCTGCGCACACCTGTGACTGAGAGTGAAGCTCCAGCCATACTGTCCCCCATCTACCCCAGAGCTGTCACTGATCCAACTCATCACTACACTAACCTTCTCACAACCCCCTCAAAACAACCGCATATCACCCTTCACACAGTCTCCTCATGTTTTCCTCAACAGCAGCATGGTTTGTTGCTGTGCTGGGAGACACACATAAGCATGGTCACAGGCCTGGAATGTTTACACATGATTAGGCTGGGCCATAAACAGTGTTGGGGTAGCAGAATACTTCTCTTAAACTGGGATTACCTTATTTATTTCCTGAAAATACATCTCTGTCATTACGTTACCATCTAAAACCTGTTGAAATCTGTAACAAGCAAAAAGAACAATCTAGCATGGCCCCTGCGCGATCTGGTAGTCCGTTGAATACTTATACATAAACAACCAATTACAGCAAACATGGTTTCAAGGCATGTCACTATACCTGCCTCTGATCTAAGCAATATATAGCCAGTTATACTTATAATTATAATTATAAATGCCAAATACATTATAAATTATAAATGCCATAAAACTCAGTCAAGTAGAAACTCTGAAAAGTAGTCTGTCCAGTTCGAAAATAGCCACTTCAAAATTAATGTAATGCAAAGCTTGTGATAGTAAATAAAAATTTACTGGGGCCCTTTCTGTTCTTCAACATGTTAATCTTTTAAACCCCAAGCTTTTATTAAGTAAATGCAATGTGAGAACAAAAAATTGTTACTCTACTTTAAAATAGGAAAACATAGTGACATCATTTGAATTAGTTACTTTGCACCACATTACCCCAACACTGTTTATTAAAGACAAGCAAAAAAAACCCCACATATACATTATAAAACTGCATTCTAAAATAACAAGAGCAACAAGAAGTGTGTCCTACTTGATATTTTTTGAAATGTAAGAATATATAATATTTTGAATATGGAGCTTTGTAAAGTCTTTGGTCTGTAAGAATGCAAAAGAGCTCTGCAGGAAAACGATGCTTTTATGATGAAATTTCAATGGATGCTATGAGCAATCAGTTTTCTCAAGTATCAGGTGTTTCTCCACAGTTCAAAGCAGTGAGATTGACATTAGATTCAGAGTCACATTTGACGTGTTTACAAACTCCAACATTTTTCTTGTAAAAGCAAAGGCTACAATAGTTTGTCAGCTGTTATCCACTGAGGTATGGTGATTGTTAGACAAGAAGGGCAAAAAAGTCTTTGTAATAATTCACAGGACCTGCTGGAATCATGCCTAATTCCAGTGTAGCCTATACAGGTCTTTCTTTTTTTAAATGCACTGAGGCGTATTATCATTCAGAGAGCAATGCAAAGCAAGAAGGTTCACAAGGCATTAATGGTGACCTTACTGAATGACAATCGGATGAGCAATGTATTAACTCGATAACACACACAAGTCTGCAGATACCAATCTGGATTCAGCAACGTATGGATCAAGTGGCTATTTTATCAACCAGAAAGGTTAAATGACGTTCATGCATAAGGTACCTCAACCGTCTTACGTGTACAGATCTACAAAGCCCCACGCTGTCCATATAATCTTCATTCTCCATTCATTAGAACATTAAACACCAACAGAGATACTGATCAGCATCACTAAGCACACTTGCCCTGCAATAACTGACAACAGTGGCATCTAAAAAACCAAGTTGGTGCATTTGTAAGTGTAATTGCATGAAGAGTAGTCCTCACCAGTCTTGGTCCAGTCTTGGAGATCGACCTTCTTGCCAAATTAAACCCTAATCCACAACCAAGGGCCATCTAATATCTGTTTCTAGGCTCACATGTCTGTGATTACATTATGGGTGGAGATGGAATCTGCAGAAAGATAGATCTCCAGGAGGATGCTTGGTGACCACTGTTTTAAAGACTTCCATTCAGTTTCTCTTAGAAATGGTGTATCAGATCAGTGTTTGCACCAGGTCAGTAATTTACACCAAGATATCTGATGCGTACAATTCTGATCTTGAAGGTTCTCTTTATTAAGTACATTCCTCCATGATCACAGAGAACATTTAGCAGTAACAACACACAATACCACACAATAACAACACTTGCCTAAAGAGCAGACAGTGGATATTAGACATTAAGGAATGAATGAAATGCGTAAACAAAACGAGTAAGCTTATATGAATAAGTGCATTATAGGAGTTGTGAGAAACCTTGTGTGTTGAAAAGTCTGACAGCTTGCTGTATGAAGCTACTGCACAGTCTGGAGATGCCTGAGCAAATGCTGTACCGCCTGCTCAAAGACACAAACTCACACATTTACTGGAAGTAGGGTCTTTAGATTTACTTTGAAAAATAATGCTCAT
The DNA here is from genome assembly GCA_037974565.1 of Clupeocharax schoutedeni. NCBI lineage: Eukaryota > Metazoa > Chordata > Actinopteri > Characiformes > Alestidae > Clupeocharax > Clupeocharax schoutedeni. Next base: position 9,755,506 of record JBBPDH010000007.1, read on the forward strand.
TCAAAATGCATTGTAAAATGTAAAATGTACAGAACTAGCTAAAAGAATTATTAACTTTATGAGTGTACCTGCCAGTATATGCCTCTTCTTGCAGGCCCCTGACAGCTGAGAGACATATATCTTACTTGAGACATCATTAAAAGATAGCTCCTGTGGTTTTGGTTAATGAATGTAACAGACGTAAAGGGCAACATCGCTGCCATTCAGTTAAGGACTGATGAGATTTGACACTGTACTTTGATGTGACACCAGAGAATGAACTAGAAGGAGAGAAAATAAAAATAGATTTGCAGAAGGTGAGATATTCTGCTGTAGGCTTAGCATAGTTATTCTGTACAAAGGATATACCATAAATAAAAATGTATACTCTTTTAAATTAATAATAGAAATCTAATAGAAATCTATTTCTAATTTATCCATACATATATTATTGCTAAGATAGCTAAGATAAATTCTAAGGTGACAGAAAAATACAAGCGCAGTTGAAATAGATTTTGAAAGCATATTGTCATGTATAAAGTTACCACAAGAGATTTGATTGAGGATCAAGGACTGCTTTTTCAAAGCCAGAAACATCAGTCTTTCAATTTTATTAGCTTTAGGCTAGGCTCTTCACTTACATTTCCATTATTTGTTAACAGTAAAAAAACTTTTGGGTAATAATATCTTTTGGTAGTAAAATAACTACAGATAAAAATGTGTCCTAATAATTTCCCTGGTAAAAGTAAACCAGTAACTCATCCAATAAGTCAACATTATCTTTGAGTCTGGTACACAGTCTCAAAGATAGCATAAAAACTGGGTGCAGTTGCACTTGGGCGCATGGTTTATGTAGGTCTAGTCTTTATTGGGACAGACATATAGATTCTGATAGATTAAATTTTACACCCATGGCACATCCTGTTTTATATGTATCTCCTTCTTAGTCCTGATGCATTTTTGTATATAATGTAACGTCTATGTAAACTTATGTCCTTTGTAACCTTTTTTTGTAACTCCTATGTAACCATATTATGTAGCGCTCTTAGTCAAAGATATATCAGAAAACTGAATATGACGTATCCTTGCAATTCAAATAGATCATGTAAAAATTTTGGTCCATGTTTGATACTAGTGGCATCCTAGTGAATAGTAACCCAAACTGTAACTAGAAAATTAGGGTTTGTACTGGCTACATTATTTTTGAAAGCTGGGCCCTTTAAATAGTTTTACACTGGGACCCCAACGGTCCTAGTTATGCCATCACTGGCACATGTGACCTTTACTATTTCTTATCACACATTTCCATCTGATACTCTGTAGACGCCAATTTGCGTGCAAGCCAGGGAGCCACACAGAGGCAGAGGAAAAAGCAACAATTGTCTTCATCCTACTGTTTTCTACAGAAGAGGCTGGGCAGAAACTGTACCAGCAATATGCTGTCTACCGCTGTCTACTCAAGCCTAAATTCTGTCTTGCCTGGCTCAGTGTGAATTTTGTACTCAAGACAGATAGACCTTGAATGGAGGGGCATAAAGAATTTATAGTGATGGAAGAGGTAAGGTATGGACCAGTAAAATTGCTTGCAACATATGGTCTGATTTGAATTCAGGTTAATCAAATCAGGCTGGCCTTACATCTCCAGATTCCCTAATCAGTAACATTGATGTCAGTGTGTAGGCAATATATTCCTGGTAGTCCTGCATCTTTTAGTATTGCTTTAACCATACCAGTATAGGTTTCACAGATCTTTGTCCACATTGACCACAAAACATTGATCATTTATTTATTCATTCATTTTCTGTAAAGCTTTACTAGGGTCGAAGGTACCTGGGGCCAACAGGTGCAAGGCAGGAACTCACCAGTGCAAAAAATAATGAGGAAATTATGAAAGACATATTACTTGACGTTATAAATGGTAATTTATTGAATATGCAAATGCTGATTACTTATACACAAGCAATCTGTGTTGTCCAATACAGAAAGGTACAACACCATATAGTTTTCCTTCCTCAACATCTACTCCAAACTAATGGATATTATATTGCAATTTAATTTGGTAAAATGCCAAAAATAGTAAACCTTATGTTTACAAATTTTAATTTGGGGAACACCATTTTACCTTTTATTATAAAGTCAGATGTAGAAGAGTTTGAAAGAGATGCCAAGTGCATACATGTCACTCGAATGTCATTAAAAATTACTGTAAAAATTCAAGAAGAAGCTTAATTTAGGGCATCCTCTTATCCTCACTATTCTCCTGACTCCATCAAAATGTCACACCTGACACACCTGACACACCTGACAACCTCCCACGCCTGAGCCCCTTTTTGACCACTTCTGTGCCCACAGTTTAAACAATTTCTCCCCCTCCAAACAAGAGACTCATCCCGGCTGAGACACGGTGCCTTTGGCCCTGGCTCAGATGCTACACCCAAGTCTGACCATGGCAGGATTCCATCAACTGATCTGTAAGTAGCCAGGGAGGGCCTGGGTGAATATGGCCAGCTTCCATGAGTTAGTCTGGAAACAGCAGTGAAGGGACAGGCTGGGGTTGAAGTGTTGTCAGCAGCCATGTGTTAGCAGAGCGTGTCCGGCTTGTGACCCATCTGCTGAGATGACAGGGCAGGTCCCTCAACGCAGACATGGTGCTGGAGCCAACAGACTGCCCCCACCTGGTCCTCAATACACATACATAAATGATCTGCCCATGAGTGGGAGACAAGGGGCATGTTCCTTCCATCTTTTATTTTAAGATCTTGGACACACCGTGGATACTGTAAAATAATATATGGCATGAACAACAAAAAGTGTGTGAACCGTGTGTGAATTTTATTCAATTTAGGACAGTATTCCATTACAGGTTCTCTGTAAGTATTCATAAAGTGTCCTGCAGTTTACTGAATTTACATTTAGATTTAAATTATAATGATCTTGCACTTATTCCTTTCTACAAATCCCTTGCTAATTTAAGTAGTTAGTATATCTCAGATCATGATAAACATGGCCTTAATTTTCTTTCCTGAGGAGTTCCTTGTTGGCACAAGCGCAACAGTAGCATGTAGGATCCAAAAATGAATCAAGGCCTTTGGCAGGGAATGCAATGTCTTATTTTAATAAAAAAAGATTCCTTACTGGCTAATACAATCTGTCACATTTGCTCTGTCGCCATAGCAGAATCACTGAAAATAATGAACAGTTGGAAGATACATTTTAGAGAAAACTTAGACATTTCAGTTCACTATGACTTGACAGCTTAACTCCACAACTTGTTTATACCTTAATAAGGTATTTACCCCAGTGGTACATGGCTAAACTTGCTGAAGTTGGCACTTCTGCAATTCTGTTCTAACCAGGGACAGCACAATTTTACCACTGAGCTCATTCTTAACCACACTTACTGTTCTTGCTGATTTACAGAAGCGCTTGCTGTCCTGGAAAATCATTGCTACTTTTTCTTTATCAACCTCTAATTCTGAACCAGGCTCTCCAGCGAAATCATGCGGTCCGGTGCTTGTTTATTTTTTCCACAGGGTCAGGAGAAGCTTGTGCTTCAACAGGCTAGCTGCCAGCAGGAGATTCTCCAGAGCCACTGTATGTTCCACCCCGATTGAAGCACCATCACCAGGGGCCTGGCCCAAACCTACCCTGACATCTGTGCCCCCTCGGCTGCTGAGCTGTGGTTACTAGGCCGGCATAAAGGACTTGAAGTAAATGATGGGTTTGTGAAGAGTCGTGGCAATGACGGATGGTGTGTGGTTAACCAAACTCTCGTAATTACAGACCTAGCCCAAAGCTCGAGGGCCCAGCCTGGGTTTCTGGGAAATCACTGCACAGATGAAGCCATAAAGGAAACACCAGGAAAACCAATGACTCAACTCTCCATCAACTACAATTCAAAGTAAAACTCTAGTGTCATTATAGATTGCTCATTTTGTCTTTACAGTATCCTGATGGGCTTTTTCCCTCTCTCCCTGAAATGCTAATATGTTGCAATGAATCCAGGCATTTCAGTAACCAATAAGTAAAAAAAAATCATTTTAATAAATTATATTGTTATGCATTAGACATAATACCCAAAGCACTTTTTTTGTATTAATTTGTTTATTTGCAAGGTCTTTCTTATGTATTCTTTGCTTTCAGTGTTGTTTCTGAAGCACCAATTCAATATTAGGGTTAACTGAATTAGCGGTAGCTCTGATCTTGCATTTTTAGACTTCTGTTATTCACACCTTTAAGTTATCAGTTTGCATTGTTTCCTATGTTGTTGCTCAGTAGTAAGCCTTAGAATGTAATGAGCCTAGAACTAATGTTTAATGACCCTAATGAACAAGATTGTTCTGAACACCAGCACTCTGAAATATTTGAAAGTCTTGAAAAGAATTCTCAATAGTTTTTTTTCCATTTCCAAAGCCAATTCCATTATTCATTGTTAACATGATGCAAACATTTCACTGATTCCCAATTAGGTTAAGTCAGAGATTCAGATAACATAATGAGATTTAGTCAGAGATACAAATGGGAATAAGTGAAATATTTTCATCGTGCTAACAATGAATAAAAAAATGTAAAAATGTTTTATAATTCCCTTTAAGACTTTAAAATGTTTAAGTGTGATCATTTCCAGAATGATCTTGTTGGTTGAGGTTATTAAACATTATTTATATGCTCATTAGAAACTATGGCTTAATACTGAGGAACACCATGGAAAACAATGCAAACTGGCAAGTTATCCAAACGAACTGCAGGAAAGGAGAAAGTTACTACACTTTAGCAAGTATTAAAAGAAGACTAGAGTACATTACTGAAATGATTACTGCTGGCATATTTCAGTTATTTTTATAACATTTCCTGGAATGACCCAGTAGTTGTGCTTTTTACCTCTTTGTTTATATAGAAGGACCAAATTTGTATGTATAGAATTAAAACCCAAATTTATCAGAGATGATCCCTTAAGTTGATTAAGTGTTTGAAAAATATATATTCATACAAACACACATATGTATACATACTAGGGCTGGGAATTTAACAGGTTAGATTAATTAATCCCTGAAAAAAAGAACGCGTTTTCAAAACTCTCCTGTTTTGTTTTTGTCGTCCCGGCTCGCGGTCAGTCACGACAATGTACAAACGAAAAGCACTAGCACTTGCCCTGTTAGCACGAAGAAAGAAGAGGCTGTGGGTGCATGAGACCCTCATATCTAGAGAGCAGCTGGGGGAATTCAGGTTGTTGCGAGGCAACAGGATAACAGAGAAACACCCAACGTTGATGGCGGGATTCAATGGGCAGCCTAGATTCTGCGTGAGAAATCGAAGGTGTGGCGTGTGAGCTTGTGAAGACAGTCAGATGCGTGTGTCTCACGGTCATTGCGTGAGACTTGAGAGGCCTGCTTTGTAGAACTGCAGCAGGGATACTCGGATCCTTTTTTGGATTCGGCTCCCTCTGAGTCACTCAGTAAAGTGATCCGGATCTACGAGTCACTTGA
>JBBPDH010000007.1:9764220-9775357 GCA_037974565.1 Clupeocharax schoutedeni
ACACACACACACACACACACACACACACACACACACACACACACACACACACACACACACACACACACAAACACCCCTACCCTACACATACACACATAAACCCACACACAAAAACACTTATAAACTTAAAAGAATCTGGTCCCAAACTAATTAAAGCTACCTCCCCATCGTAGACACTGAGGACCAGAGGCAGGACCAGAGGCTGGTGATCTTCTGAAAGTCATATTGTATGTAAGAGAATGTATAAATGGCCATTGTACCGACTAAGGCTATGAAAATCTCTCACATTCTCTGCATATCTGTGTTTATAAATTATGTTATGTGGACAGAGTATATAACCTGAACAATAATAAGGCTCATTGCAAAAAATACATAAACTAATAATAATAATAATAATAATAATTATTATTATTATTATTATTACTATTATTACTATTATACTATTATTATTGTTGTTGTTTTTATTATTATAACAACAATAACAACAACAAAAACAACAACACTAATAATAATAATAATAATAATAATAATAATAATAATAATAATAATAATAAAAACATTACACCTGTTGTATTGAACAATCTGTTGAAGCCCACACAAAGTTTGAACAAATGCAGGAGTAGAAAAACATCTGACATGAAATTAAATTACAGTGAAACACTGAAGTGGATTTTATTCTAAGAAAATAAGCATTGTGTGGCCAAGAGTCAGGAACTATCCAGTGAAAAGGTTTTGGAGTATGCCAGAGGGGTAAAATTGGGACATCAGTAACGAAAGGTTATGTAGGTCAGCTCATTTGCAAAATATAATTTACATACAAGAGGGAAAGGGCCTGGTAAGGAAATAGGCTACACTCTAAATAAACAGTGACTAAAACACAAATGGCCAGTTATATAGACCTAGACAGGCTTAATGCTGGACATCTAATTTTGAATTTATGTGTAAACACAAAATTTCTACCATTTGAATTCTTTATATATGAATTAAAACTCAATGCCAAATAAATGTTTCATCTTAAACATGTATGGCAATAGAAAACTAGTAAACCACAGATATAAAATGTGCTTTGCAAAAACACTTTGTATGAAATAGCTTGTCAGTATTGTTGTACAAGCTACTTCACTACAGTGCAAAGCACAGAAAGCACTGGGCACCTATTGGAACCTAGAAATTTAAAAACAGACCTGTTCATGACATCCATATATCCACTATTTAATAGAGTGATGTACTATCACAGATCACCACACTTCACTGGTTTGAGAATAAATGGATCATGCTGTTACAGGGTTATTTATCACACTTCATTGGCTTTTGAATATCACTGCCCCATTTATTTCAGGATCGGTGGACTGAATTACAAAGCCTGAGTTGACACTGCGGTGAACAACAAATGGCAGGCTGCTAGACCTTCCCTGCTATGTGCAGTCATTAATAAAGAAATAACCCACAGTAAAGTTATATTGTTCAGTAGATTTCTGCATGTTTTATTATATGAAATAATAATAGGCCAAGCCAGTGAGTTTATAGTCTCATTCTGTGTACTTCTAATTTAACATTTCTGTTTAAATATTCTTATTAAGACCGTTCTTGACTGAACACAATCTGCTAGTCATTGTAATTTTAGCAGAAAGTAAGATAAGCTAGTTAAGGTCATAATATTAAAAATAAACCATTAATAAGCAGGAGCATGTTATAAGATGTATAAGATGTGTAAAAAAACATTAATATCTTTAATATAACACTGAACTCACTAACGTACAATTAAAGTTAGCATAATTCTTCCACAGTCACAGTCCATAGCCAATTTTAGACACGGGCTAAAACTACAGGATGGACAATTTAAACCTGTTCATAAGGGGGTTCAGTACTATACAGTATGTGTTATTCACACAGTTATTGTATTCTTTTCACAATGCAAACAGAAGAGTGAAAAACGAGAGGAACTGCACTGACCCAGTAACGACACAACTCCTTATTTCATTTGCTATACTAATCTTTTCTTAAATGGATGTAAACAGGCTGTCTGCTTTTCAACCACACTACGCACGAACAAAAGCATAAACAAATCAGTTTAGATTTGGAAAATGACACACAAACTCCATTCCAGAGCCTTAACTAACCAAGGTCAGATTTTTTCCAAAGCTAAACCACAGTGTTTGAGCTACTTATAATGGCACAGTGGCTGAGTGTGTGAGGCGTGGGGGAGACACCAGATATGGTCCCTAGAGAGGCACACTGAAAGAGCCAACAGTCAAAGTTCCACCTGTCAGAGATGAGCAGCAGAGTTTGTGTGTGTGTGTGTGTGTGTGTGTGTGTGTGTGTGTTTAGGTGTGTGTGTGTGTGTGTGTGTGTGTGTGTGTGTGTGTGGCATGCAGTGGCAAGGTGTGAGAGAGGCTTCAAATTGGTCCCTGTGGTGGGTAGCGCAATGTTTCTGAATTTAGAGTATGTTCTGTGTACCCCAACAAAGTGGTAGAGTGAACACTGGCTGCCATCTCTCAATTTAGTGTGAACACTTGTGTTATGCAAGTTAAATATTAAAAAATAGGGGGGGAAACTGTTGCTCATTTTCCTGAAAATGCTCTGGATATTCTATTTAAGCTTTCTTGCAGATCTTAGACTTTTTCCCCAGTGGTGTAAGAATTTCAAATAATATATACATTTAGAATATTTCAGTAAATGTTTATCCACATTTATCTTCTTAAACTTGAATTCTGATTAACTAAATCTGAATCAATGACGTTTATACGCCATAATTTCTAAAGCTTGGTTTCCAGTGCACTGATGTCATACCATTCACCGGCATTTTAGAAAGAGCCTGTCTGCTGATACAAAAGAGCCACTGAGACCACTGGACCATAGGTTCTTTCAATAAGAATGGTGAGAGTGGATGAGAAACAGCCTGCACTAAGCACTGAGCTCAAAGAAGAAGTAAGATTGTTTTAAATAGTATGTTGGGTGTAAGTGCCCTCTAATCTTGATGAATTCATTTTAATATGAGGTTTGTCTGTCTGCTGCAAAAATAAATGAAATAGTATCTTATTCTAGACAGTTAAAGTCTTCATGGGCTGAGCAAAAATTTGGGTTTTGGATCCAGACTCAAGACTCCAGACTCCTTGATCATAATGAATTACTGGCAACTACAATCCAGTACAATGTTGTCCAAAAAAGCAGATCCAGACATGTCAATAGTTTGATGATGCAGCTCAAAGAAAGACAAAAATATTTCCTGCTCATCAGCTTCTTTATCTGATCACAGCTATTGAGTATTGTCAGCAAATCCTGAATAAGGATCGATAGTAAGCTTTTCGCTACTTGAGTAAAAAAGAAAAACAACATCAATATTCTAAATAATGAATGGGTGCATTTGCATTTGTAGACCAATTGCAGGGACTTTTCCCTTGATGTTGCCGGTTGGAAACCCATACGGATAAATATGCTACCTATCCAAGTGCATATGTATCATCAAATATAAACTACAAAAATAAATAAATAAATAAATTGAAGCTCTTATCAAGACTACCATATTGGTAGTTGTTTGAACCACACAAACTATCTTTCAAAAACAAATAAAGGTCACAGCACCTCACAGTAAAGATTTTTCCACACTGTATTTGGCTCAAGGTACATGGCACATGTCTCTTTTCCCAACCTAGTCTGCAGCAGGCAGGCAAGCAGCAGCAAAATCAGACAAAAACAGAGGGTATGTGAAGGCCAAAGTGCTGACAGCACCAGTGGAAGGCAGGGAGCATTCTTACTGATCAAATTATTGAGTTGAAAGAATCCATCCTACCCAGTTTTATTTTGAAAATGACCATTATTGCTGTTACTGCAGAACAGCTCTCACGCTCATGGTGAAAACACAGTAATGAGTTTTAGTATTTAGAGACCTGAGGAAACTTAAACAACAACTCCCTGCAAACTTTAATGGTCTTTCAGTTGATTATAGCTTATGATAGAAGCATCTAATCAATAAGGAAGACAATGATAATAGTGACTGAAACATTAAAACTCTTTATCCATCTAAATATTTACTAACTGACTTTAATAGCATGTATAAAGGAAATAATGTGTGACACTAATATATTCTAGCTACATGAACCCAAAGGCAAAAACTCCAAGAAATCTTTTTTTCCTAATTCAATCAATTATTTTAAAAATAATAATCAGTGTATGAATTCATCAGCTCTATTAGAACATGCAGTAATGAACTACAGAACATCACCAGATATTTTCAGGTTTACAATGTGCAAAAATTAAATAAATATCTAAAAGGCAAAAGAGACAAAAGACCCTCTATTGCATTGATTTACTTCCTTGCAAACAAAGGACTTAAGTGCATTTGAAGTGCTTAAAATGGAATGTGATCAGATGACACAGGTAAATGGAGAACAGATTTCTGGCACTGCAAAACAAAATCAATCTGTCAGCTGAGGATGTGTACACATACATGTATAGAAAAAAATCAATGAAGAAAAGAGGTACCAGTAGGTCAGGGGATTTAAAAAAAGGATAAATTCCAAAATCAGTCTGTTTCTTCTTGAATCAATTCATATAAAAAAGAGAGTTACACGATGCGACAATATTGAATGAATATGTTGAAAGTCAAACAAAAACGTTGATATAAAATGCTGTAAATTCGACTACAAGCAGATATTAAGGAGATCAAATCATACAGTGGCAAATTTGCTTTAATGGAGAATTTTGCTCTTATATATCCAGCCAACAGATAATGTGTCTCACTCTCCCTTTAGTAAAAATTCGATTGCTCCTGGGTTCAGGACTAGTGTCTAAGGAGATGGAGCGCATCAGCATTTGCCTAATCCTCTAGTAATAGAGGTTATCAAAGCCACAAGCCCAGAACTACTGCAGCCGGCCCCTCAACTAAAGGTCATTTGCATAACATTACGCCTGCTCAACAATGTGCATTATGCTTGTATTGGTTTAGGTTCTCACAAGGTCTTGTGGTGCTTTGGTTGCATTCAGTGGGGAAAAAGCACCAAAATGTCAATGTGCTTGTTGGTTTTTGTCTTCTGAGAGACTCAACAATGTCTACAAGGGAATTAAAGTAAGGAAGAGGTTGTTTGGCTTTTTTAGCACCCTTTAATGATTGCAGCAGAGGTACACCGTCTGAACATGTTTTAGTTTGGACAGACTAGATTAGAAAAGAATGCTGCACTTCGGTCTTTGCTTCTTGCGCATGTTAGTAATAGTAGTGTTTACACTGGAATCTAAATGTTAGTTGCAACATTTATTAACTGATTTATTTACATAAACAAGCATTCAGAAAATGTCCTGACCAGAATGTTTCATTTTTTCACAATTAAGATAGATTGTTATAAATATATAAATTTTGCATCATAAATATATCTTAAACTGAAAAATATTCTGAATTGTTCAATGAATAGGAAATAATATCACCAAAACACTATTTCTGTGACATAGCTCCGTATTATACTTGGGAGTGGAATGAAAGACCCATCAAAATCTATCTTGCTCGGTGCATCCAAAATGGAACAAGGCACCCAAAAAAAGATGAATGCAGACAATAGAATATGTGTCGAGCAGTAGGTTCCCACTGCTTTTTTATCCATTTTTTTTAAATCTGTGAATTTCTTCCCCGGTTCAAAGACCATACTGTGCACAGTTGGGGGGCTTCAAAGCTCCAAGTCCACGGAATTAGGGAAGAGAAAAGCGGATTCTTCAATGCTCAGGGCTCAGAAATATCACAAGGCAAGCAACTAGAAAACCAAACTTTCCTCCCCTGAATCCCTCACAAGAAGAGTGGTGTGTTTTACCTATCAGTGCAACATCCATGCTGAAGCTCTGGACACTGTTACCTGCTTAGAATGACATCAAAAGGTGGACATTTTGGACAGAGGCAGATGGCCCATATGTTTGCCCGTTATATTCTCTGTGAGATGAGATTCAAACATCACTAGGTAGGTTGAATGACAATTGCATGCCAATATCTGTTTTTATTTTTGTCTTTGTATCCTAACTCCTTAACATTGGAGAAGGTGTACCATTGTTATGTGTTTTTTCTTTAAAGGTTAGAGTGCTGCTTGCTTGAGTTTGTGTTTGCTGGGAAAAACATTGGCAGATTACAAAGAGAATGCTGCTGTTAACCTACGTTTGTTTGGTAGTACACAGTTGCGGTTTCCATATTCTATGTATAGTCTATGGATTTAACTGCAAAGTTCTGGATGGGCTAGAGGGCAGCAAATGCCTCAATGTTCTGTATGGAATACCTCTGTGGACCTCTTGGAACGGATGAGTCTTGTTATTGGTAACACTGACCTTCTCAGCATAGTTTGTACAATCAGTCCACAAGCTAGGGTTGGGCGTGGAGACGTCTGTTCATTTAGTTCTCTCAAAAAAAGATGGAGTAACAGCTTCTACGTCCTTGCCCAGCCCTGAACCCCCAGTGCTCATAATTATGCATCGCTGGTCACATTTGTAGGAGGAAAAAATACTGTGACTGATGTAAAATAATTAGTGCGCCATGGATCGGGCCGCTCTTTGCCAGCACTGGATCAGTGCTAGCTAATGGGGTGTGAAAGGGGATTGCTACCTGGCTGTGTCGTGTCTTTCTCTCCTAAATAATGCAATATGTGTGTGCACTGTGTGATGGAGCACTCATACAGAGCCGCTCCACCACCCAATTATATCAACGTCATGACAATTTTACCTGCCAAGGTGACACGCTGGCTAATGCTAATGGTACCTCATTACTCTTTTCCCCCCCTTACTCTCTCTCAGTTTTTATTTTAGTCAGAGCTAGACTCCGCATTAACTGAGCAGAATCTTAATCAAGATCAACCTCTGTCGTTTCTACTCAGGAGTAGGTGGCGGAAAAGAGAAACATGGAAAAAAAGGGGAAAACTATGTATATTGATTCTATCAATTGTGAGTGATTTATGATCATTAGCACTGTAGGAGTGAATACCATTTGAAGCATAAAAAGGCAAAGTACTTATGTATAGTTGTATTTAGAAGGGTAACTAAAAATATGCACATTTCAGCACGCATAAAACATAAAAACATAAATATAGATATAAAGACATAAATATAGATATAAAAATATTGTGAATTAAAAAAAATATATTAGCCCAATTGAAACAATAACAACACTGCTGCATGCAAACTATTACCTATAAAGGAGTTGGGGCTCTTTCAGGTGCAGCTGCAGGCAATTAAGTAGTGGCTGGTGTTATTAATGATGGATCAGCAAATTAGATGTATGGGCATATAGACACCTCATGTCTTAATTATGTGTAATTTGTTGATTGCAATTATTTTAGCAAGAAAAAATGCCTAATTGTAAGTCACCATTTTAGGCAAGCAGACAAACTAATTTGGTTCACTTCATAACATGTTTTACTCTGCCTACCATTTCCTTTCCAACTACATTATTGGTGCGTTTCTAGGGACTATACACACTGAACAGTGTCTCTAGAATTATTCCACAATATTATGATATGTATTCTGACTTTTGACATCATATCTCTGTGCATTTTAAATGAGTTATCTCTATCTCTATGGTCACTGGGTGCAATATCAATATTCTTGCATGTATGTCAGAAAGCTGTCCTGATCTCTGTGCTCATAAATATATTATAGATTATGTTTTTTTGCCATTCATTTGTATTCATTGTGTGATTTGCTCTGACATACTGCTCAACACTCTGCTTATTTATCAGCCCAGTTGTGTATTCTCTGTGCTTTCTTGGGCCATTTTAGAACCACGAGCCTGAAACAGGCGTAGAAATCTCCTTAACATCTGCGGCTAAAGGGGCCGCCACCGTGTCCCCGCAAAAGTGAAATGCTGTCCAAATCCCACACTTCCATGTAGAAAAAAGGGGGTGAGAACTTATACTTAAGGAAATAATGTACCTTTTTCAAAATAGAGAAAAGAGATAAAACTGGTGAAAAAATAGCTATGTTGAGAAAATTAATCAAGGAAAAAATATTTGCCAAAAATTGATAACAGAGAGAATCAGTCTAGTTTTGATGAAATAAACATCAATAAAAACGAAGAGCTTTTGCAAATTGTGAATAAAACTACAGCCCTATGTTATTGTACATCAGTTTTCGGATGTATGTAGTATGTATTTCCAATTACAGTTTCATCACCTTTTTTAGATGCACAGAAAATGTGTTTAACCCCTGTCTGGAACACTACTACCATTAAATTAAACAAGCAATTCATGCCTCTGTGAAACGGAAGACTGTTTCCATAATAAGAGCAACAGTTTAGTGTCCACTAAATTACACATGGGCGGGTAGTATATTTTGAATTGGCTAAATATGTCTCAGCAATGATAAGATAATGCTGCAGCAATTGAAGCAATACTAAACAGCATAGGTTAAAATGCAGTTCAGCCTGCTTTTTTCAGCTAGACCTTGACTGAAGCTAAAGAGCCATTTCTGTAGTACATAAAATCATTCTACCGAGCTGAGAACAATGGAGTATGAACAGTCTTATTAGTTATAATTAATTAGTTACTAGTAACTAATAGTTAATATTACACATTATGCCTTAGAAAGTGACATATCTACACAATTCAGATGCAACTGAATACATGTATGCAAATATTTCTGTACTCTGACATTGAATATATTTTTAAACAGGTATTCAGAATACATATATTTATTTCTTGTTTAATAAATGAATAATATTTGTAATTATTTTAACAGGCAGAGCCAGCACAGGTATGTTCATGTTGCTAAGGTACGTTTTTGTTACACTGGGTGGTTATGAATACATGGGCAAACCAATGACTGTACTCTAATCAAAAATATGACACTGACTCTATAGGCCCTGTCGAGTGACTCTTGAATTTGACAAAAGAAAAGGTTTTCTAAATTCTTGTATTTCAGCAAATAGTGAACATGTCAGGATCATACATCATATATTCATTGTTCTGACAATTACATCATGGTTTGACTGGTTCTATTTAAAGTATATTATGCCTATGTAAAGCTTTATTTTTCTGGTCAATTGACACACCAGTCAATCTAGATGTGCAGGATACTAGAGAACAGGCTAATGACTTTAAAGGATTATACCATTGCTCCAAACATTGTGTTTATGTGTGTATAAATCTTTTTGTAACTATATGATTCTCCTTGTAAAAACTCCTTGTACACATCTTCCTTTACACAAAATTCCTTTACATTAACTTTTTGCTAAGATGTTTCTAACACTTTACATACTTGTGTGCTTAAATATGTAGCAAACCTTTCATATCCCACAAAATTCCATTTAATTGTCACTTCATCCCAGCACATCTGCAGGATAATCTGACAAGGAGAATGGTAGAACCCCCAAACAGCCATAAGAGCCTGAAGACCCCCCTAAATATCTAGATTCAAGATTCAAGATTCAAGATTCGTTATTTGTCACATGCAGCCATACAAGTACAACACACAGTGAAATGTATCCGAAGGTCTAACATATAACAACCAGTATGAATAATAATAATCATCATAATCATCCCCATCATCATCATCATCATCATCATCATCATCATCATCATCATTATAACCATTAATTCAAGTTTCTAAAATACCATATTTGTGTAGGCAGGGATAGAAGGACAATGGTATAATCACATAAGTTAAACATTCTGCAATTTATTAAAAATGAGAAGCAAAAAAATATTTTTCAAACATATTTTGGCAAGCAGAAAATAGTAATGTGTTATTGGGTGCTCTCATCAGTGATTATTAGTTTGGAAAGCAGATTCAATATGAAACAAAAAACCCTAAAAATACAAACTGATATAACAGACTTTTATTTTTATGTTTATTCAGAAGGAGACACAAAGAAAGAGACAGATTTTAAGATTTTATCTGCTATTATTTTACATAGAATACTGTAATAAATTGCTGGCCCCCCAAGCAGTGATCTGCACAACCCAGAGTAAAGCTCACTTCACACTGCATTTATAGCCATTATGGGGTTGTTTGGAAAATCAGAAAAATATTGTTGCCTTGCATTGATTGTGCTGATTTAGATCAATGCCGTTATTGAAAAGCATAGAATGTATTTTGAAAACAGCAATTCATAAACTGTTTTATAGAAGAGGGAAAACGTCTTTAACCTATTGAACGGTTGAATGGTTAACAATTTAAATAACAATATACTGGACAATTTTCTAATTGCTGGTGAGAAACAGGATACAGCAGATATGAGAGTAAAGTAGTACAATGACATTTGACTAGAACATGCTAAAGATCTAGCAATAAAACGAGAATGATTGTAGAGTTTTTGTGGCTGTTTTAAAACCACACTGTAATACACTGTAATGAATGCATGCAATGTAATTAATGTAATCATGCTAAAAAATAGATTAATATCGTAGGGTATGATCCAGCTTAGTTTGGTTGCGGATGCTCTAAAATTGCATAATGTGTACTTTGTTGGGTTGTTGTATACAGTCCTTCATGAAAGGCTGTTTAGGTACTCATTCAATTTTACATGACAGTATCATTTGGGTTAGAATGTACAATGTTCACAAGTACAATTGAAGCTAGAGCAATAGAGCCCACATCTAATGGTTAAAAGATTAAATGGTTTTAAAAAAGAGAAATAACTCATGAATACATTCATTTTAGAATACCTTTTATGGCGGGTATGATGTTTTTATTTCAATGACTGTAGCTGAACCTGAGAAAAACAGCTCTGACACAACAGGAATGTTTAAATCTAGAACTTACAATTGTACAATGACTGAATAAAATGTATGTCCAGTATTTTAGGCTTCACTGTTATCTGCTGGCATTTTTTCACATGACTGGACTTAACATTAGCTTCTTTCTATTTTGTTTTCAGCTGTATATAAATGTATAAGAAAACTAACAAATTGAAAAGAAACTCATGAAGAAAAAACAGCTTTCTTCATTCTTGCCTGTGCCCACAGTAGTTAGCCCCAAAGTGCAGACAAACTGATGGAAATGAGAACATGCTAAGAAACATGCAGTTGCACACACACACACACACACAGACAGTCAGACACACACACACACACACACACACACACACACACACACACACACACACACACTCAAAAACAAACACAAAAGAGGTTAACACAGACAGAAAACTACAGTGAGGGTGACCAGTTTCAGGCAT
>JBBPDH010000007.1:9780312-9791768 GCA_037974565.1 Clupeocharax schoutedeni
AGGGGTATTTCTTTAACTGTAGTGGGACAATTCCAAACGGCATCCTTATCATTGCCATTCATTTTGTGATTCAATGATGGACAGTTTTGGATGAGAATGGGTCAGGGAGGTTTAATTGTAAGCCCGTGAACATTTTAAGCCACTATATACGAGTGTGTTGTTACTCCTTCTTGAAGCGACTTTCCCTTGTTTGAAATTATCTGTCATAGTATTTAGGTACTTCACCCAAAACCTGCAATTCTGATCTTTGCATTTGTTTAATTTATTGTCATTTTGTCTTTGGCAGAGCATATTGGTTTTACTTTTAAATGTATATATTATGTTACTTTTACATTATTGGTTGAATTTTATTCATATCTATTGCATAATAATATCTTAAGCAATAAAGCAAATATTGCTATTAACAAATAAGCCTCTCTTCAACTGTCATATTGATTAGGTTGTCCTTCTCTGTGGGTACCTTTCATGTATATTTAAGCACAAATGCTTAATTATTATTGCATGATGTTCCAGTAGGGATGCTCATATGTTTGACTTGACAAAGTGCACATTCTAATCATAAAATCATAATCATAGATATTTGCTTAAAAATGACTATAGATGCATGAAAAAATATTAAATATCAGCATCAGCCCATTATTCTCACTTTGGTGCATTCGCAAATTAAACAGTTATGGACTTCAAAAGATTTCCATGACAGCCCAGGAATTTTCTTAATTACGTTACTGTTACTGAAAGAATGGACATGTCCTTTAAATTGTGTCTAGACTGTCTCTAGAACCCAACGGGTGCTAATTTAAAGGATAAAGAAGATGCTAAAAAGATCATTCTCAATATTTTATCCATTGAAGCCATACTGAATACCCACAGCTCAAAAGTAAGATTAAAAGGGTTTCTAGTGGTGGTTGATAGATTGATAGATTTTCTGGACATTCAAAAATGCATTTTGTACAGTGCTCAAGCATTACATTTACTGACGGGTTTTATAATGTACAAAGGCTTTGAATGGTTAAATAAACCAATAGTGCCTAAACAATTAGAATAATTCATCTAATATTTTATCCCCAAAATGGCTGGGACAGTTGAACTTGAAATGAGTAAACTTTGTTTGTAGGCAAAGAAGGTACACAATTGCATTTTTGGGACTTGAATACTTGTTCCATAAATTCACATTCATGGTTTAAGTATAGGAGATAGGAAATATAAATGTCATGACTAAACTGAGAAAACCCCAGTGAATCCCAGGGTTAATAAATGACTGATTTCCAGCAACAACTATCACAGACGCAGCAAAAACAATGAATCTGTTTGTACTGATGATCCAAGTAAAAAAGCACATTTATTCAAATGTTCAATCAAGTTAAGTTTTGAACTTCCCGTAGATATGAGGCTCTTAGTTTTGATGAAAAGTGACATAATGGTATCTGTAAAGACCTCAGCAAATTCCCTCATGTCTGGCTTGTCAGTGTAAAAACTCTAACAGCCACCTGGCATTGTTTTGAAGATAAATTGATAGTGTTGCATATGCTACATATGAAATGTACTTTCATACCTTGCAAGTAATCTTATTCATGCACATATTATAGTAAAACATTTTTTAAAAATCTTAATTTCTTATTTGTAAAATAAAAAGGGCTATTACATAAGATCAGTACCTAGAGTTGCTACAAAAGTATCAGTAGCAGCATCAATAGCGGTTTACAGCAGGCTAAAGGAGCAAAAGTTTTAGGGCTTCTTCCCCCTCCCCTCTCTTGCGGGAGCTCTTGAACTCTTTTTAAGTCGGCCACCACACCATGTCTAATGGCCCCCGCTGTGTCCGCAGACTTGCTCCCACCGCTTCCCGGCATCAAGCCCATCGTCCCCAAATCAAACCATAGAAAATTGGACTTAAAATATTAGGGAGCGGCCCCCAAAAACCCAAAAGCTGCATCTGTCGCCGGCATACATGAAAGTTGAGCTCACAAGGGATAGCATTCACATCAGTCTTCAGTCGCTGTATTTCATGTAAAAAACAACGTTTCTTTGGGTTCCTGTTTATTTCTTTATAGATGTTCATTATTTGAAGACCCTCACATGGAATACGATGGGAAAGGAGCAGTACAGGTCTACAGACACCCTGCTAACAGTAAGTTGGTGTGACATACTAAAGGTCCTTAGCAGCCTAAAAGAGGTGAGCAACCATATTCATTACATTACTGAACTATAAATAGGGCATATTTACACTGTTGAGGAATGTTCTCTAGTTTATTATTGCACGCTAATAAGTACAGTTGTATGTTACTCTTTGAAAATGGGTGGATTCTTAGTTAGTCCATTAGACATTTGTGAGACTGATGTAATACTATTTAGAAGAGCATTGTTCCCAGGTATTGTTGGTGTACATCAACACATTTCAAATTTGGCATACTCCACTCAGTACCTTCTCATATGTTGCTAGCTGCATTGAAGCAGAGGTGTCAAACAGCCAACATTTGCAATTCTAACCAAAGCACAGCATCAAATTCTGTAATTACAGAAGTGCAAGCAGCAGTCAGTTCCTTAGTGTGAGTGCACGTGTGCGACACATCATATAGGTGGAATTGTAGTGAGGACTGTGGAGAGAACAATGCGCATGTTTCAGACAGGGCTGCCTCCACTCAAAACACACACACACACACACGCATGCACGCACGCACACACACACACACACACACACACACACACACTTTCACACTCCATCTTCACACACACATACACACAAACATGAGAAAACACACTGAGGAGTGAGCAGCCGTCAGTCAATGTATGCTCTCTGCATTCTGTCAGTTTCCCTGAAAAATGCATGCGATGCTCAGCTAAAAAAATCAGGAAATCCAGGTTTGATGCTATTGGGCAAGAAAGCAAATGTCTGCTAATGATGTTGCAGATGCGGCAAAGTTAACAGATCAGCTAAGTCTGGCTGAGAGAATGAAGAAAAGGCTATGTGTATCGAGGGGGAGGGGGGAACGAGTGTAAGCCATTTCTGTCTCTGCCTGCAAAGAACGGGGGTCGATCACCATGTATTGTTCGATCAGCTCAAGCTTCTTTTTTTCCCCAAGACAGACAGGGGAGCTGCCAGACAGACAAGACAGAAACACAGACAGAAGAACAGACAGACGAGCAGGTGACAGAAGTATAGTGAAGACCATTTGACCCTTGCAAACCTACAAAAATATTTAATTCGCAAAAATAAAGAGGCACAGTTCTGTGCAGCTATACACGAGAAGTCAAATGGGTGAGAGATTTAAGCTGAAGCAGCAGAGCACCGAGAATAATGCTATATCTTGTATAAACAAATAATTAAATGAATCTGGAAATGCTGCTGAAAGATGGTAATTATCCTAAATATTGAGCAAAAGGGAGGAGGAGAAATGGGGGTTTCACATATTTTATACTATCATAAAAGAAAGGGGTGGGTGGGGGGTTATTGCCATACAAAGAGAAGGTTTTTCATTGTGTGAAAATATAAACACAGATGAGCTGTGTCTTTGATTTGTTCATGCTTTTCACTCCGCACAGCAGGGATGTTCAGGAGGACGTGCCCTCTTTGCATTCGATGTAAATAGGGACCGTGGACGCTGTGTGATGAGATTATATTCCTCCCGTCCCTGCTCTTTCTCTCTTTTTCCCATTCTCGCTCTTTCTCACACCCTCCCTCAAAAAAGCACATTTTTTCACCACCATAATGGTCTTTTTGCTAGCTTTGATTCGCCTTTTTTTCAGTTCCAGTGCATGGGAAGTGTTTTCCTGGATTGAATAGATGTGTAATGTGTGTTGGATGTTACAGCGCTGATGAAGGATACTTATTGTTTTTAGACAATCTAAGTGCCTGCCAGTCAGTGTTTGACTACCAGCTTATCATAGTATAATACATGCAACGCAACACAGCACCAACTTAAATCTTAGAGGCAATAGTTTTTATTCAATTAACAATAACTACCAGCTTATCATTTAACAATACAAGCAGCACAGTGACAGACTACAACTCTGAGACAATAATTTTAATACCCCATATTTTTGTCTCTTAATGCATATTTCCATAAAGGGTCATTCTAACAGTATTTCTATTCACATAATTGATTGGACAGCAGAACAGGTCTTGTCACAGCAAGCCACCATCTAACAATCATCCAGTGTCTTTAAACAAGAAATAGGGCGTACATACAGCGGTTTATAACAGATAACAGATAAAATGGTTTATAACAGATACAAATGAAAAATTTGAGCCGCTTCTTAGTAACTATGTATTTACAATTCATACTGTGCAACTGTTTGAATCTATTGTAATACATTATCTTATGTCAAAAATAACAATTAATTATATGTATCCAATTTTGATTAGGCTAATGAAGCCTGTCAGAGTGCAACTGAAATTTTGCATTAAATCAGTGTGAATTTAAATGTCAACAGTTGAAAGGTGTTAAGTGAAGCTTATTTGTTTTTAAATAACCTATGGCTCGCTGAACTTCACATCTAATATAGCTGATGTGTATTACATATACCATTAACCATAAAAGTCTAGATTTATCTTATATTAGTTTCGTATCAGTCCTTATATTGCTAGATGTGTAATTGCAAATCTCCCTTCTTCCCTTATTCAACATTTTTAACATGTTGTAATAATAACAATAACAATAATTAAAAAAAATAACAACAATTATAATACCACCCCACCACCACCACCAATAATAATAATATAATGAGAATAATAAGATTAATGTTGATTTTTGTGTAAAATATATATGAAATATTTCTATTTACACTGTGGACATACTGTATTTTTCAAAATATTATTTTTGTTATTTTTTTTATATTATTTGCATATCTATCATATTTGGTGCTTTTCATGGATTAATTTCTTTTGAAAACTAAAAGAAAAAATACAACCATTATTTGTAATTTTCCAAATATAGAAATATCAGATTAACTGGCCTCTTTGTAAGTGTTTTAATGTTGCCTTTAAGAGGTATTTTCTTTTTTAGAGTAACAATGCACAGCGCTGCATTGAGATGGGAAGCCCAAACTTTTATTCGGTATTAGGGATTTCTATGGCATCAATTGGGATAACAGCAGAGCCGATGAATGTGGAGGGGGTGGCTGACCACCTCTTTAATCTGTGTTTTTGAACCCTACAATGAAATGGAACACAAAAGGGGCTGACCTGCGGTCGGATATTGTTGCCTGTGCAGCCTTACAAAGCAGAGAAACTTTGAAGAGAATTTTGAGCAGAGGTGCTTAAAAGAGGGTTTTGTATTTGTTTATGTGAGTGAGATTACGCTTCAGTGTCTGAGAATGGCTGGGCATTTGGAGTACTGTGATGTAAGAGTTAAATAGCAAAGCCTTTTGTATGCTGAAAAAGTTACAGAACGTGGCAATAGAATCGATTCTGAAGAAACCTATTTCTATTTTCTGTTTCATTATTTTTCAAAATTAGATCTTTATTTATTATTCAAAATAACTAAGATGACTGACTACATTTTAGAATTATTGTATTTGTTAGCATTAATATATCTGTCTATTTCTATTGTTTCTTATAAAAAAATGTTTTTTCTTTATAAGCAATAGCTGAGTGAAGCTATGATTTACTTATTGTTTTGTTTTTCATAAAATTGTATTCACCTTCATTTGTATACATCAAGACAAACCACAATTATTGATATGGAATTCACAGAACAGAAACATGATACTTTTTTGTTTTTGTGTCACAATGAAATATGCTCACACAGATAAATTTGACTGAATTATTTGTGTGTGTGTGATTGTGTGTATATATGCCTGCATATGCATTTTAAACATGAAATAAACTGTGTTTTTGTTATGATGTTTGTGTAATATGTGTAACATGTTGAAAGTATCATATGCTTGTATAGTTAGGCCATAATGAATAGTGCAAAAAACAGCCCAAACGAAGTTATTCTATATGTATACATACTGTGATTTCCCTTAATTACTTCACTCACTCAGCCAACTCAATGCTCATCAATTCTTTTACACAATTTGCACATAAACATGTCAAATTCCTCCATCCATGAAAATTGTTAGTTTACAGTTTCGCTGTTTATGTTAATGTGTATTATAACAATTCTTCATTTTGACTTGTTCACATGACCTGCAATGTTATTTCATGCTACAACAGGAGAGGCAACCAACAGCCAAAAACTGCAGCATTTTTATTGTTTTTCCTACCTCAATAGGTTGCTTCTGCATGATGTGGGGAACATTGCACTGCTGTGAGAAAAATCAGTGGCTTGTCTATAGTTTGCTGAAAAATCAAAGAGACTATTAGTGACTATTTATCAGCAGTGTCATGTAATGTATTAATGCACTAACATAACCAATCCTTTCATCCCATACATGCCTAGTGCAGGGAGGACAGATCTAAGTGCCAGTGTATACCATGTGTTGGCACAGCGGATCCCTGAAGAGTCTGGGTCTGGCCCAACATTATTGTGGAAGGTAGGATGTGGGTTCGGGACCTTTTGCTAAGTTGGGGTCAGGGTACACAATCGTGTGAGCACACAAGTGGGTTTTAGCTCGCCCCCTCCTTTCACGCACTGAGAAAGGTGCCCCTCCTCTCTGTACACTGCATCAATTCCACTGGCTTCCCGAGGGAAAAGTCTGCTTTTCCCACAAAAAAAAAACACCACTACCACCTCACTCTCCATCTCTCTTGCACAAACACAAGCAAGGAGCTCGATGCATCCCATTGCAGCCTAGTGGGATGTGACCTTGGTTTTCCTTTAGGTAAACTAGCACTCCTGGCTATGCGCAAGACCTGTGCCTTCTAAACTCATCCTAAGCCTATTGGGAGAAAGTGGGCGATGCATATGTAATCCTGGTTTGTGTGTCTGTGTGTGTGTGTGTGTGTGTTCATTTGCACTTTTTTTCTTAATTCATGTCCTGATATTTCCTATGCTATAATGGGAACGGAGCTTTCACAGATATTTAAATTACTTTTTGACCACTCAAAATTGTCTTACACTAACCATAAAATAATGTCTGATCTGCGGGTGACAGTTATGCACAAGAAAAGAGATACTTTATAAGCATTATAAATAGGTTTTTGAACAATATCAAAACAGTATCAGAACAAAATTACTGCTTGGTAAACAGGATATGAACTCATGAATGGGATTTTGTAAATAAGCATTTTTTTTTCTAATTCTGATATGATGTGCTTTTTTCCCTGTCTATGTGCCCAGACACTTCATCAGTCTTAATAATATGGATATGTGCAGGCCATACATCATTCTGATGTTAATAACCAAACACAGTTAATGATTCATTGATGATTATGAAGCATTTAATGAGTAAGTGCCCTTCAATTGTAACTGCATGACTATTTTCACAATAAAACAAAAAAGAAAACAAATTAGCAATGCGTGTCATTAGTGGTGTTGATTGTATGGTGGCTGTCACTGCATAATTTGCACTTGTTTGTTTTGCTATTACACTACACTGAGGGATAAAAATTGCTTGTCACTTTATTATTAATGCTTAATGCATTTCTGGTGTCATACTCAACTACAAAGAATGGGAACTATCATATAAAGCACAGATAAAGCATAGTGACAATATTAGGCATTGCTTATGTTTAACAGTAAATATTCCAAAGCAAAAAACATTAGCTGTGAAGCTTTCATGCGAGCAAAAGTCTTCATTGTTGATTATGAGAATTATATCTTATATGGAATAGAACGCCACATTATCCAAACTGAAAGTGTCTCCAATTATAAATAGCAACACTTAGAATGGAGTATTTTTTCTTTATTTTTAAGAAGTCAGATGAGTCATAACAGTTAACTGTCTGGGAAACACTCACCTAAAGGAAATACCCCTGTACTATATGCAATACTGTAAATAGTTGCTCGCATAATAACAAGTCATTGCTATATGTAAAGTAAAATCTGTTAAAAAAGTGTGCTGATGAGTTCAGAGGTCAGAAGCGGTGCTGAATAAAAAGTAATGCAAAAAAATAAGACCATAAAATTGTTGTCATTTACTCAGCCTCAGTTATGCCTTCAGGTGAGTTACATATGTGATTCGGTTTATGTCTTATATATTTCTGTTTTATGCTTTGAGAGGGAGGTTGTGATGTTTCTAAATTCCACAGCACAGTGGAGTCAGAAATAACGAACTTAACGAAAAAACCCATGAATATTTTATAAGCCTCAACCATAAGGTAGAGGCTTATGGTATGGTTAGACCATGGGCACCAGAACCCCACTTTTCAAAATAATTAGTTTCAACCCACCCACGTTTTAAAAGTGGAGACTTAGAATGTGGCGCTTAAAGTAAATATTTACTTTAATTGTGATACATTTTATCACAACAGTTTTCTGAGCTTACCATGAGATGCTCAGTACTTAAAGTTCATTACAAACAGAGCATAACTAGGTCTATTTAATATGATTAATTAAACTTTGAAACTCAATAAATATAATAAGTTCTCAACATTGTGACAGTATTGTTTAAATGTGGCTCTACTGGCTCTACTTTTTTGTCTGTTCCAACTTAACACACTTCTTAAGGTATTGTGATACATTTTTTCCATATCGCTCACCTCTAGTATCTTGCTGTTGGATTATGTTAACTTCATATGGTTATTCAATCGAGTAAATGTGTTCAATAGAATACATGTTATTTTAAGTTTGTGTGACTTGAGATTAAATCAAGGCATCTTGAACGATTCAAGGAAATATTTTTTTGCTGGATTTTTAAAAAAACTTATTGAAATTTTATTTTAAGAGAAGAAAATAGAACAAAACAACCTAGTCAACACAAGCTGTTTTGTTCTGTTTTCCTCTCTTAAAATCAGTCTATGGAAAATCTATGTAAAACATTACACAAAATCTAAACACAAACCCTTTTTTAAACAATATGATGCAGTGAGGATATTAAATGAATTCCCATTAACTTATGGCTTTTGGATATGTACAGTAAATGCACAAACTACAGTTATGAAACTAAAAACAAACTTGAAAACAGCAAGTTTGGGAACAAGGATGCTGAACTATTATTGTCATTATATCATGGATATCATTCCCGTTATCTATACTGGTGTAAATCAAAAGGCCTATAGGTGCTATCCAAAAATGACTTTCTAAACTATTTTTGATCAACGTTTATAGAAAACGTTTTATGCAAACCAGATAACTCCACCAACCTAGCTAAGTTTAGAGGCCAACAGGAGACATGGCCACCCAGCTGATATTTGGCTAACGGTATTAGCTATAAGGAAAATGGAATTTAAACTAATGTTTAGCATTTACAGCAAACCATTCATGATAGGGTTTAAGCCCATTACACATTTGAGTTAATGGACAGTGTGAGATGTTATGTGGTTAACTCCAATGATAAATGATTATGGATAAAATTCCAGTTTCTGTATAACTACAGTGTTAAATGTTTCTGTTTAAATGCCAGTTTCTAGTTAACTCCAGTGTTAAATGTTTCTGTTTAACTCCACTGTCCTGTTTTAGCAGTGTGAGGCATCTGTTGATGTGGAAAAAGATAGAATGCAAAAAAGTACCTTACCACTCTCAACAGCAAACAGCTCTCCCAACACTATTATTGTTAATAATAATAATAATAATAATAATAATAATAATAATATATGACAGTGTGAAAGTGTGTTTTAAGTGTGTTTTAACTGGCGTCAGTTTGCAGGAACTCTGTTCCTCTCACGGACTCTCTAACGGTCGTGGAACTTAACGAATAGGTGCGTCCGTGAGCCATACGGCGCCCCGTGTATTCTTACGCAGCCGTAAAAGAGAAACTAGGTCAGTTGAGGACTATTTTCACAGCTCTGTGAATGTGTAAGAAA
This sequence comes from Clupeocharax schoutedeni, assembly GCA_037974565.1. Lineage (NCBI taxonomy): Eukaryota > Metazoa > Chordata > Actinopteri > Characiformes > Alestidae > Clupeocharax > Clupeocharax schoutedeni. Next base: position 9,790,157 of record JBBPDH010000007.1, read on the forward strand.
TTACATCACACACAAAACATCGTTACTTTTTGGTTATATGTGAATATTTCACCTTTTGGGGGGTTTTCCCCTCGTCTAAACCTCACGCGGCTGGGATCTACTTCGAGCAAGGCGCCAGGATACAGTGGCCGCAGGAGTTTTTATAATGGCTTTGCTCTAATGGTTTGACGCCATCTTACTTTGCTCCTGGAGGAGAAAGGGAGGAGAGCACCCCTTCGCCCCCACCGATCTACCGAGGAGGTGGAGTGTACTGCGGGTGAATTTTACACATTTTGTGTACGGATTGTCTACCAAATTGTTGACTTTACAGTGCTGTTCGATAAAGGAGTATCCAGGTGCCTCTCGAAGGTAGGTGTCGTGTCCTGATGCGGAGTGTGTGTGTGATTTTCCAGTCGTTTTTCTCACGGTTAGGTAGGGAAGCCTGTCCGTGCCCTGTGTGTATTGCTGCACCAGTTTGAATAGACGGTGGTTGGACCGAAACTTAAGCTTTTACTGAACACCTTGCATATATATAATCGACATACAAGACATGTTAAGTCCAAGTCTTGATACTTCGTTGCTTTGGTTCGACACCTAACGTAGCTCCTTCGAGCTTGTTTTTTTGTTGTAAAGTCAACATGAGCTGCCGCTAGCAGAGAGCTACGCTACGTACACCAATGCCGAGTGGCTTTGTAGCTCCACGCTCTCATTTCACATTTTTTGTAAAAAAAATCCCGGCTTTATTGGTGTTCGTGGTTGCTTAGGGCACACCAAAGTTATGTTGTATTCCTGTTAGTTAGGTAATCTGGACAGTTTCTTGCTATTTTCGTGTACTTTTCTGAGCCACTGTGCATTTTAGAAGGAACTGGATATCCAGTTGTTTTTTCCCATCTGTATGGTTGCACATCTATAACTTGACTGGGTGATTGGAAACAACAGCTGGCGTGGAGTCTGTTTGAACGGTTTTTGGTGTTAACACGCCAATTTCGCGTCCCGTGTGCTGTATTTCAATTAACAGCTGATGCGACTCTTAACTTTAATCCTATAGCAGTTGTGTCGAGGCTGGCCTGAAATGTAGGTGTGTTGTGTGGGGGGAATGTAAGGTTTATCGTGTGGATATAACCACGTTTTTGTTGCTCGGTCGCGGTCAGAAGACAAAGGCTTTTTAAAGTGTAGTTTGGCCGTCGTGGGTTGAGAGGAAGTCGAGGAGGAGCCTGAGTGAAACCTGACTCTGGCTGCACAGGGAGCCGATGTTTTGATGGGGGTCTGACTGGTGGGGGGTGGTGGGGTCTCTGCTGAAACCTGCACTCTGGGTTGATTTGCAGTTGTTTCAGCCAGCAGTGAGCCGACCTTTTTCTGGGAAATACCTATCCCCTGTATCATCTCTACGGTTTTTTTTTACTTTTTCACTCACGGAGTGGTAAGTCAAAAAAATGTCAGCCTGCTATTGGTAGTGTTAGCGGAGCACTTGAGTAAGTCTCTTGCTTCTTCGTCTTTTTCATCAGTAATTTCAGTTTTCGTCTGTAGTGCAACACATTAAGTCTCAACAACGGGCTTTAAATTTTAAATAAATTTAGCTGCCTATTTTTGGTCGCTTTAGTAGAACACCCCCTGATTATGCCTTTAATATGTA
>JBBPDH010000007.1:9795169-9805562 GCA_037974565.1 Clupeocharax schoutedeni
TATATTCTTATAAATATTTATTTTATTTTAATAATTCCACATGAGCAGAAATAGATTTTGTTTTACCTCATGCTATAAATAAAATTTCTTTTCTCTTTATCTGCACAGCTGATCTGATGGAGCTCGACATGGCAATGGAGCCAGACCGCAAGGCTGCAGTCAGTAACTGGCAACAGCAGTCCTACCTGGATTCAGGTATCCATTCTGGGGCCACCACCACTGCACCCTCTCTCAGTGGCAAGGGAAATCCTGAGGATGAGGATGTGGACAACCAGGTGCTATATGAGTGGGAGCAGGGATTCAACCAGAACTTCAGCCAGGACCAAGTGGCAGGTACGCACTCTAAATGATTGTTGCTTATAATTCAACCATCGGCCCTTTGGATGTATTGATATTACTTAAGAACAGTGGTTTAAATATATACTGTTGTGTTCAAGTGTTGACAGTAAGGTATGTCTCACCTCTGCATCGCTGGTCAATAGTTAGTCTGTGAGTTTTGAAATGCCTCCCAAAAGTAGTGATTGTGTGAACTGACTGGGATTTACTTTGTTTTCTTAGACATTGATGGTCAATATGCCATGACCAGAGCCCAGAGAGTTAGGGCAGCCATGTTCCCAGAAACACTGGATGAGGGCATGCAAATTCCATCCACACAGTTTGATGGAGCTCATCCTACTAATGTGCAGCGCTTAGCCGAACCCTCACAGATGCTCAAACATGCAGTGGTTAATCTCATCAACTATCAGGATGATGCAGAACTGGCCACACGTGCTATTCCGGAGCTTACAAAGCTTCTCAACGATGAGGATCAGGTAAAGGTTTTTAAAAAAATTTAATACACACACATGTGCGCACACACACACACACACACATATATATATATATATATATATAGCAAAACATATGGTGTCCTCATTAGGCAGTTATATGTATTTTTTTATTATTGTTTTTTAATAATAATTACAATCCTTTAGTAATGGTAATTCAAGTATTTAAAACCCTCTGTTTCTAAATAATACCTATTGCATGTTACAGTAAGCATATGGAAATATCTGTAAGGACCAGTCTAACTTGGTGTGCAAGCTCTGAATGTTATTTCTTTGTTTCGTTTAAGGTTGTGGTAAATAAGGCAGCAGTCATGGTGCATCAGCTCTCTAAGAAAGAGGCTTCGCGCCATGCCATAATGCGCTCTCCTCAGATGGTATCAGCCATTGTGAGGACCATGCAGAACACCAATGATGTGGAGACAGCCAGATGCACAGCCGGCACCCTTCACAACCTGTCTCACCACAGAGAGGGGCTACTTGCTATCTTCAAATCAGGAGGCATTCCTGCTCTTGTCAAAATGCTGGGGTTGGTCATGTACTATTTAGATCTAGCATGATAAATGATTACAGCGTATATTGACATTAGATGTACTTCATCTTAACGGTCCTATATTTTGGAACATTTTTATGACTGAGGTGTCAAATCTAATAAATCTTGATTGTAGTTGCATGGCTCCTGTATTTTAATTATTTTGGCTTGGAAAAGTCTGTATAGTCTGCTTTATACAAGGAAAACAAATGTACATGTTCATACTGGCAAATATTCAAATCGCAAAGGTCGAATGAAGAGATATTGCTTTGAAAAATTAATTTAAAAGCAGTTACTTGTCTTGTAGTCTCTTCATGGGGTTGCTTGCTTATTTTCAGCATGTAAATTACCTACACACAAGTATTGACACTGGTCTAGATGTTTACAGTCTTGCCCATTTTACCCCTGTACTGCATTTTGTCTGATTATGGGTGCTGTTTTGCAGCTCTCCAGTGGACTCAGTTTTGTTCTACGCTATCACAACTCTCCACAACCTGCTGTTGCATCAGGAAGGAGCCAAGATGGCTGTGCGTCTCGCTGGAGGCTTGCAGAAGATGGTGGCCTTGTTGAACAAAACAAATGTCAAATTCCTTGCCATCACAACAGACTGCCTTCAGATCCTAGCCTATGGCAATCAAGAAAGCAAAGTAAGATGTGCAATATACTATAAAGCATGTAATTTGAAAAGTCTCATCATATATTATTTAGGTCTGTCAACTGTTTTAGTCTAACTGTATTTGTCCCACCAGCTAATCATCCTTGCTAGTGGAGGACCCCAGGCTCTGGTTAACATCATGAGGACTTACACATATGAGAAACTGCTGTGGACCACTAGTCGTGTGCTTAAAGTGCTGTCTGTATGTTCCAGTAACAAGCCTGCTATTGTTGAAGCTGGTGAGTCAAGCTTTCTGATATCTCATCTGGAGTACAGAGATTGATCATTGATTTTTACTTCAGACCTATACATACTTTGTGTCTTATCTTTGGTAAATGGGTAATTGCCCTGCTCAAACTTGGGCTTTTGAAATGAATAAAGTGCAAGTAACTGATCAGGTTTGCTTGTGTATAGGTGGTATGCAGGCACTTGGTCTCCACCTCACAGATCCCAGTCAGCGACTGGTTCAGAACTGCCTGTGGACTCTCAGGAATCTATCAGATGCTGCCACCAAACAGGTAAATACACACATTTCTTCCCTTTCTTCCTCCTCTTTTACACTTTACTCTGTTCTTCCTACATGAGCGCTCTCTTTCTGTCTCCCCACTTTTTCCATGGAGAAGACGTCCTTAGCTGAAGTAGATGTTCTGCAGGTAACAGTCATTCCTGCCTTTATCTGTGAAGGGGGCAGGGGGCTGTCGCCAGCACCTGCCCAATTAACAGTTAGGACGTTTACCATTGAAGAGAAGCCATAAAATGAAGCATGAACAAAGCCTACATATGATTGTAATGCCACAGCGTATTACTCACCCATTGGCATGGTGGTAGAATGTTGTGGAGTAATTGTCTTTATTTTGTGGTTGTTGTGGTAGGAATAAACCTCATGCAGCGTTTCCAAAACGTTACAAATAGCTTATTGGTATTTTGATCGTTGTTTGAACAGTCCATAACATTTTATAAGATTTGCTTGAATTATTTTCCAGGATAACCTATATTTTCTGTTTATTTTGTCATATAGGAGGGCATGGAGGGCTTGCTTGGCACACTGGTTCAGCTCCTTGGCTCTGATGACATCAATGTAGTAACCTGCGCTGCTGGCATCTTGTCCAACCTCACCTGCAACAACTACAAGAACAAGATGATGGTATGCCAGGTGGGCGGCATTGAGGCACTGGTACGTACAGTCCTGCGTGCCGGAGACAGAGAGGATATTACTGAGCCAGCTATCTGTGCTCTTCGCCACCTCACCTCCAGGCATCAGGATGCAGAGATGGCCCAGAATGCAGTGCGACTGCACTATGGTCTACCAGTTGTGGTCAAACTACTCCATCCACCTTCACATTGGCCTCTTATAAAGGTATGCATAGATCCATGGCACCTTATTTCTTTTTGCAGTTCTTTTGCTGAGCCTAGTCTTGAATAGTTTAAATGAATGTGATGATTGGATCCATGTCATAAATAGCACTGTTCTTAGTCTCACTGGTTATTTTTTTTGTATGATGTATATCTTTCTTAGGTTATTAAACAGTAACATAGTTCATGCTTAGTATGGCCATCAATACAGTTTTGCTGTTAGGCCTTAAAACTAGCCTTGGTGTGTGTCTGTGTCTTTAGGGTTGAGGTTTTGTTTGTAGCTGCTCTTTGAATGTTGGGATTTCTATTAAAGTAGCTGTTTTGAAACCACTGTCTCACTCAGGCTACTGTTGGATTGATTCGAAATCTGGCTCTGTGCCCTGCCAACCATGCACCTCTTAGGGAACAGGGTGCCATCCCTAGATTGGTCCAGCTACTTGTCCGAGCCCACCAAGACACCCAAAGACGCACCTCCATGGGAGGTACACAGCAACAGTTTGTGGTGAGTCTTGTTTAACTACTCAGTAGAAGTAATTTGACTTGAAGGTTTTTAAGTCCTGCTGGTGTAATGTGCCATTTGCTAATTTGGTTTGTCTTGTAGGAGGGAGTTCGCATGGAGGAGATTGTGGAGGGCTGCACGGGAGCACTGCACATTCTTGCTAGAGATATTCACAACAGGATTGTCATTAGAGGACTTAACACCATTCCACTCTTTGTCCAGGTTAGTCAAGCCTTAAATTCTTAGCAATACCACGTTTGTTTAATCTGTTTAAACCAAGTGATGTGATTTTATATTTGGCAAGCCTTTTTGCCTAGTGTACGTCTAGTGACTTTTGAGATTTTCAAATACTGAAACAAAGCCTAATCCTAAATCCATACTGCATTTCAGGTTTTGCTTAGCTTATCAATTGCAGGGTTGCGTCTTCAGCAGTGATCTTGACCTCTCCTGTTATCTACTCTTCTCTCGATAGCTGCTGTACTCTCCAATTGAGAACATTCAGCGTGTAGCTGCAGGTGTCCTTTGTGAGTTAGCTCAAGATAAGGAGGCAGCTGAGGCCATTGAGGCAGAGGGAGCCACTGCTCCCCTCACAGAACTGCTTCACTCCAGAAATGAGGGTGTTGGTAAGTTGCTAATGCTAAAAATTGTTTAATGCTTCAATCACGCATGTATTTTAAGTTTCAAGTTGCAGTTAACTATTGTGTCACTATTAAATGGCTGTTAATTATCTGGGACTAGTTACCAAATAACTGATGTTGTTGGATTTCAGTTGTTGGGTTAAACCTCAGCTGATATGTCAGATGTACATCAGCATGGTTTTGTAACACTGTTCACATTGTTTTTTTTTTTTCTTCTTTTCATCTGTTGGCTTCTATAAAGTGTGTTAAAGCTGGGACAGGATTGTTATGACTTAAGTACTCTACTTTGTCTGTTTTAAAGTATGGCAGCAACTGCTGCTTGAAATATACATTGTAATATACATAATGTACATTTGCCGTGTCCCAGTGTGTTATAAATTGTGATTGACCAAAATGGGAACTGTTTGGGGTGAGGACTGGTTTGTAGAGGACACATGATGTAATTAGTGAGTTCATTTGTTCCTGTATGTCTTGCTAGGTCCTCAGAGCAGATATTAACATAGGTTGGGCTGAGCTGTGTTTTTGTCTGGCTGTACTGACTGTGCTATCTTTCCTCCACAGCCACATATGCTGCAGCAGTGCTATTCCGCATGTCGGAGGATAAACCCCAGGACTACAAGAAGAGACTGTCTGTGGAGCTTACCAGCTCTCTGTTCAGAACTGAGCCCATGACCTGGAACGAGGTAGAGCGGCTCATCCCAGCTAAACCCTGCCCAAATCCCCATGCAAGATTATTACCATAAAATGAATCCTGGGTCAAAGCCCAACACTAGATTGCCATAGGCTCTGAAAGGGACATTGAACCTGGCATAGTAGAATTGTAACTTTTTAGAAATTTCCAAATGCTCAGAACAATTCAAGCAATTTAGCCCCTTTAATGAAAAACTGATTTTTAATCTGTATATGGGTGTGTTTTGGCACATAATTGAAGATGAGCTAATTTTGCATCCTTTTTTCTAGACTGGAGATTTGGGTCTGGATATTGGTGCTCAGGGAGAACCCCTTGGCTATAGGCAGGATGGTGAGTTTATAGCAATTTTCTTAAAGATAACAAGTGCTCAGCACATTCTAACTTACTGCCTTGAGTGTGGCAGCTTGCATCTTTTTGTCCATGGCCTTGTGTTGGATTAGTACAGAAAAGCATCCCTTCACAAGCTGTGTGTGGCAAAAAAAGAAAAACTGAAGGTCTGCTGTTGTGACATGCTTGTTTAATATGCTTTTTCTAACATACGTGTGCGCTCCCCCTTCCTCCACTCCTTTTCCACAACCTTCCTTGTCCACAGACCCCAGCTACCGCTCCTATCACTCTGGAGGGTATGGGCAAGATGCCATGGGCATGGACCCCATGATGGAGCATGATATGGGTGGACACCACCCTGGACCGGAGTACCCTGTGGATGGTCTGCCTGACCTTGGTCACACCCAAGACCTGATTGATGGGCTCCCCCCAGGCGACAGTAATCAGCTGGCTTGGTTTGATACTGATCTGTAAATAAACTACTTTTTAGGTGAGGCACCATGGTGTTCAGACCTGCTCTCAAAATGACTGGCAGACTTAAAAACTTAAAAACTGTGTGTAGTTATTGAGCTGAAAGGCTGGTGTGATGCATGCTGGTAGAATAACTAACCTGTTCATTTTCACTGTGGTTATGATCCTGAAGTTATGATGGTCCTGTGTGTGTGTGTGTGGTTCTGGACTAACGCTTTCTTTTGTCCCTCCACAGCTGTATCGTCTGATCTGAATGAACCCGCATTGTGATTTGGCCTGTAGAGTTGCTGAGCGGTCTCAAGAGAGTGGGCTAGTTTCTCTGGAAGTGCCTGACACACTAATACAAGCTGAGTTTCCTATGGGAACACGAGCAAGTAAAACTTTTTGTTCTGGTCCTCACTGGTCAGAGTTTTAACCGCAGAAGAGGTTTCGGTTGGGTGGGTGACTCAAAGAAAGCTCAAGAAGTGGATCATAAGATGGAATTTTCAACCTTAGCCTTGCCTGTAATTTTTCTTTTTACATTTTTTTCTTTTCTTTTTTTTTTTTTTTAAAAGGATTCTACAGTCTAATGGTACTTATCTAGCTTGCTTTGATACTTGTCTTTTATTTTGCAGTAATTTGTATTCTTTTCAGATCTGTGTTAAATTATAGTGGTAATGCTCCATCAATTAAAATTTTATCAACTTTATGGTGTAGAACACTAATTAATCAGTTGAATTGTATTCTGATCAAGTGTAACATTGTGTAGCTTTTGTATAAAATGAAGAATGGGAGAAATGGTCCAAATATGGCTTTCTTGCTTTAATAAGATCACTGTTTCCAGTGTCTCAAATGTTCCAAAGGGTCTGCAATCAGAGGGGGTCAGTTCATTTTTTCCCCCTCCTTTTTTTTGATGGTAGCTATAGAAGGTTTTGAAAAGAACCCCTTATTATTGTAGCCTGCTGTGTTTATTGGAGACATGGTTATGACATGGCTAAACAATAAAATGAAAATAATGGAGAAAATTCACTCTGTTTCAGGGAATCTGTGCAGTCTCATTACTTAGGGCAGGGTTTTAATTTGGTTCATTCAGAATGTCACCCTTATCATATGGGTTAGTAATGGGGCTAATAGGAGTAGCAAGGGTTTAGGTTTATAGCTTGGTTGAGTCATTTCACTTTATGGTGAATTATGGTCGTAAACTTAATCTGCTATGAATGGAAATAATTGTATTCCCTTAACATAAATCAGTATCAGTTAAATGGTAAGCTTATGGAAACGCCTGCATTTGTGCCCTGAAGGTTTATAAGGTTAATATTGGGTGTTGTGTTGATACTGTAAATGAAAGTACAATTTACTACCAAGACTGATCCATAAGTGATAAGTGGTCCATAGTATACTGACACACAGTGAAACAAAAATATAGAAAATTACAATTTACTTGTAATGCATAGTTTTATTAACAGTTCCATGTAGCACTTTTTAGCCATATGGTTTAATCACTTTTGCTCAGATGAGCTCACATATGGACTAAAGGATGTTATTGGACTTTGATGACTTAAGTGCATTGTATTGCTTGTAACACTCGAGTCAGAGAGGGGCCAAAGTGGGTCCTTCATATTTTCTATGTAAGCAGAGCAGTATTTGATTATTGCAAGTATGTAATTTATGTATTAAGCAGTAGAAATGCAACCTTGTGCCTAATGACTTGTAAAACTAAAAAGAATTGATGTACAGAACATGGAGAGTGGAGGGCCACGACTATGGCTTTCACTTCCTAGAATCCAACCCCCTTCAGAATCTCAGCAGCTAGTGCCCCTGCTGCAGTGCCTGGGTGAGACCTGGGAAAAGACAAGACATTTGTAAAGCTAATCCACCAAACAGGCATTAAAAGGCACTATATATTAAAAAAAAAATTATGCAGCTTAGTTAAAGGGCAATCTACAAATGTAGATTTGTTAGTTTATTTCATTTAAAATATATCTCTTCTAACTCACAGTAAAGAATTTCCTAATAAAAATTGAATGTTGAAATTCACTATTTTCCCTCATGAATATGCTAATTAGAAATCCATGCCAAGTACAGATCTGCTTGAAAAAGATAACAGCTTTGTCCATATGTATTACTGACAGTCTCTGCAGTGCATGCACTTTAATGACTAATTAAAATGTTTTTTGAAAGTTCTGGAAAATACTAATTTAGCTAATTTAATTTCAGGACTGCATTCACTACAGCATATTTTCTTAACACCGCAACAAAGATGATCATCTGGGCAAAGCCTAGCAAGATTTAATCCAAATTGGTACCAATGCGTCTTGCAACACTGCATGGTTCTCAGTTTAACACTTAAGAAACCACAGATTTATTTGTTCCCTGGAGTGCAAAAACTGCATTATGGGGACAATGACTTGTGGTGACTAAGCTCATCAACAATGCATTGGTTGCAGCACAGGTTACTATGATTTTGCAAAAAAATGCATTGTTGAAGCTCCTCTTCCAAAGCATGGTTGGGCAACTTCAAAGGCATGTCTTCTCATTTTAGTAGAGGAAAGGTAGGGGGGCTGAAAGGGCCATGAGCGGCTCAACAATAGGACTGCATCAATCTCTAGGAGAGGCAACAACTCGAGCAAGATATCATATGACTGTCCCTTGGCCTCTGACAAAATGGATCAAAGCACAGGGTGGCGGTGGAAAAACTAAAGCTGGGGCCTTAGAGGGGGCTGAGGGCTGCACTGGAGACGGAATAAAGCTCCTCTTTCTGGTATTACTCGCCTTGTGTCTTGAGCCAGTTTCTGGAGCACATGCACCAAGTTCTGACCTTCTGCTGAACTCCAGCAAGATGTGTCCACTGCACCAATCTATGTGGGATGAAACAAGAACGTTAATTTCAACCAACCAATGTTTAAAAATGTTTTAAGAATTCACATGAATAAATGTCTACTAATCCCAGTCTCACCCATTTTATAGGATGCTGATTTACACGTCTTGCAAATCTGTTATACCAGAAACTCCATTGGACACAACAGGTTTAGGTTTTTATAATAGTTATCAACTTGCAGCAGTATAAATGTGATCCAACTGCACTGGTAGAATATGATGATGTCCAAGTATTTTACTCTGTGTAAATAGTTACTTTTATTGTGTATTCCCTGTAGCCTTGAAACCAATTCAAAATTCTATCAAGATAATCTAATGAAATCAATGAAGATTTTGTGATTAAGTATATCATAATCAAGAGTCAACTCAATGTGGAGGCAAAAATGTACACCTCAGTTAATACCTAATGTCAATGTAAAATGTGTTCCCTCTGTCACCAGCTTTCAATTCTGAATTCTAAAGACACTATGAGGTGTCTTGAGTAAAGAAGAGAAAATTATTCTTGACTTACCATGAACGAACTGGTCAAGTGAACACAAACAGTGCAATAAAAACTGGTCAGATATGTAGTTCGTCTGAAGTGCTTCAGACTTTTGCACAGTACACAATTTTTGATTATATTGAGAACTGATAAACAGGGATGATAGATTTAGTAGTAATCAGAGGCGCATGAGAGTGCAGAGGCACTTTATGGCAATGTCTGATGTCATCCTCCAGCCTGCCACTCCATCGTGTACCCGTCTGCCTCACGAAGTGCCTGTTACTAGGCAACAGTGTTATGTACCTGGGGAGAAACTGAGCTTCGACTTCTTCCTGTCCTCAGTACCACTCCTGAAATCCCTTCCTTTCTAAATCTTTATATATATATAAAGAATTAGAAAGGAAAGGATTTAAGGTTTGGTACTGAGGACAGGAAGAAGTCGAAGCTCAGTTTTTCCCTGGGTGGGAGGGTGTTTGCGTATGTATACATATATACACAGTGGCTGTGTAAAAGAATCACCCTTTTTAAAAGATTCACATTTTGTTGTATTGCAGGCTGGAGTTATTTATCCAGTTGTATTTTCTTATTGCAACTTATAACAAGCTAGACTGCAAGTCATTGCCCAGACTGTCAATAAGGTTTAAGTCTGGGCTCTGACTAGGTCATACATTCACATTTTTCTCCTTCTGACACGGAGTTGTCATTTTTACTGTGTGCTTTGGGTCAGTGTCCTGCAGTAAGGTGAACCTTCTCAGTGACAAACTACCATCAAAATATTGAGAAGCTCCTGTCCTCTGCCACAAAGTTCTCCCTTCCATTCTTCTATCCTGACAAGTGCCCTAGTCCCTGCTGCAGAGAAACACCCTTACAACAAGATGATACTAACAAGATAGTGAGCTAGATCATACGTTGTGCCAAATGTTATTTGCTGTTGAGGTCAAATAGTCTGAGCTTGGTCTCATCTGAATATAGCAGCTTTTGTTCACTTAGCCTCAGAATTTTCTCAACTGAGACTTGTCACACATATACAGTTATGTGCAAAATAATAGCAGTCAGACATCACTAG
>JBBPDH010000007.1:9852339-9870138 GCA_037974565.1 Clupeocharax schoutedeni
GAGGGGGGAGAAACACACACACACACACACACACACACACACACACACACACACACACACACACACACACACACACAGTGACTGCCCATCACTGCTTCAGCTTAGAGAGGAAGGTGAAAAAAAACAGAAAGGGAGGAAGGTCAAGGCAAACAATGAGAATAAAGACTATATAAGACAGACTCTTATAAGACAGACAAGTTGCGTGTGTGTGTGTGTGTGTGTGTGTGCAAGTTTGTTTTTGTGTCTGTGTAAACACACCAGCAGAGGAATGACCCAGTACTGTGAAGTGTAGAGCTAAGACCTGAAAACATGCAGATGACTGGTACAACACATATAAAGGGACATAAGCAACAAACATCTTTATACAAATATCTCTCAACTGGAATATAGCTGGTTTTCATATTTTACATTAAGGCTCTTCCAATTTTGTTTAATATTTGTTGTCAAAACACAAAAAAACATGTGCCTAAACTGTTATTACATGCAGCAGTACAAAGTCACAATATTGGTACTTCCAGCCTGACCTACTTCCCCAACTACTGGATCAATAATCTAATAAAACCACATCCACATCCACAAGGGAGACTTGGCTACAAGAAAAATGCCCCCAGTCCAAAGCTCACTTAATGTCTCTAATAAATGATATTATGAAACATGACCCCCTAAAATATCAGCAGGTAAGTTTACCTAGTTTTTGAAAAAAATAGCAAAAACTACACCATGCCTAATAATCAAACATGGCTCACCAGTGTTGGTTCTGCATTCCCATTGGATAATATAAATTAAGAGGTTTTCCGATTCTTACACACCTGGCTCATCAACTAATTAAGCATTTCAATAGCTAAATTAACTGTTCTGTGGGCTCCCTGAACTGAAACAGAAAAGCATCCTAATTATATTCTTCTCATAAAAAAAAACTGTAGTAATAAAACCTAGTATTAGTTTGAGGTTGATATCCATCCAAGTTTATTATGACAATATGATGATGATTGTTTTATTAATAACATTATTAGTACGTATGTGTATATGTATGCATGTGGTATGTGTATATATGCACACACACACACACACACACACACACACAAAAGAAAAAGTCTTGCACTGTTATATCAACCTGTCTGTTGAAGTCTGGCAATAAAAAACATGAAAAAAATAAATAAATAATTAACATTATTAGTGAGAGTTTACCTATTGACAGGTGTGCTGTGTTCAGTGAGGGATCCGAGAAGTTTGAGAGCATAAACAGGTACTGGGTCTGGCTCCAGAAGAAGAGACTGACACCTGAAGATGGAAAGTCATAAGCCAACTAAATTATTATAACAGTTAAGACTCATTTTTAAAAATTGTTATCATCATTATTATGATTATTATTATAATAATAGATGGTACAGATCTGTCTCACTGAGGGAGGAGGTCCTGGGTAATAAGAGTCAGCAGTCGTTTGTTTGAGGAACTGCCCTCTCCATCCCACGCGCTTGGTTTTTCTCTCTCGCCTTCTTCCACTGCCTCCTGGCTCAGCAACAGCAGGGTTATCTCTGACAGTACCCGCAAACTCACGATACGCCATTCCACTGTTAAAAACACACACAGCAGTTAGACGAGGTTCATTTTTGTAAGCAGATGTTGCAGACAAGTAAACATAAACTTTCATGATTCAAAAGTGCCCTCTTTACCAGTAACAAAGTGCATGTATCTATAAAATGGTACCTGAGCAGAAGAAAGACCCTGGAGCTCTAAAATTTTGGTAATGCATTTGCTGCATCCATATAGCAAGACTATAAAAGAGATTAAAAGAGCACTGCAGAATCAGGCCTGTATGTGTTATAAGTCCCCTCCGCCCTTCTACTGAACTAGCGGCAATGCTACTCACCATTCTTACTGAACGCTAACAACGCCAACGGCGGCAAGATAGTATCCACAACCTTGAAGAGTGAAAAAGCTCCACATTATTCACAAACCAAGAGGACCTCATCTGTATAAGCTAAGAATTCAGACACACACACACACACACACATACACACACACAGACACACACACACAGACACACACAGACACACACAAACACTCACACACACAAACACTCACAAAAGTGAGAGAACTCAGGAGAGCTTCAATTTGCATGGAAATGTAATGTCAGCTGTGCTACTTTGATCAAGGAGAGTCCATTACAAAAAAAAGGCCTTACGCCAGCTCTTTTGAAATTTACAATTGGGTTTTATGATTATTACCTAGTAGAATCATCTCCATAGAAACAAATGTTGCATACAGGTGGCTTAATGTGGATAGCCATTGGCATCTTTTCAACAGAGGCTCAAAGTGAAACGAATGCTGAGAAAATACATTACAATTGTTATCTTTTTTTTTTATGCCAATTGTCTGAAGCTTGTATTATGTTATTCAAATGAAGAGTATGTACACTACATTTGAATGTCTTTCATCTCCCTTAGTACACAAAAATTGGCTTCAGCTAGACATGTATAGTAAGTACAAAATCAGTTCATTTTAAATCTCATGTACTGTAGAGAAAATGTTGTGTGCAGTACAGTAGCAGTGTAATTACAGTAGTTCCAAGACATGTTAAATTAATCTCATTAAGTACCTGTTAGGTATATGGCAAAGTTTTGTCTATAACCTTCATTCACATCAGTGTCTTTGGTGTGTCCCGATTCAGACACACTTCTTTGTACAGATGTGTGTGCTCACTTCCACAAAAATCCAGCAATGACAATAGGGAATAGGATCTAATGACTTCTGGCGAACTGTAATTAAGGTGCCTTCTCCTATTACAGAGTATCAGAGGGCTGCCTCCTCTCAAAGCTTACTAATGCATTGCTTCTACCCAAAGCACGTCAATACTCATTAAAAAAAGCCTCAGACAGACACACAGGCATGCATGCACTCACACAAGCACAAACACTGCTGGCCTTCCTGTTCCTCAAAGTTAGTGAGAACAATAGCAGTGTGAAAATGTGATCCCAGTCTGCTGTTAGTGTGGACACAGACAGTGCGCTGACCGCTTTCACATGGGGCTCAAAACTTGCCAAAATTGGGCAAAATTTGCCACTTGCCCTTGTGCTAATTCAAAACTACCTACCATTAGCAATAATATATGACGACAAGGTATATAGTATGGACCAAAGACGGTCATTAATGTGCAGCATTACAATTAAATTCGACACAGTCATACTTGCATATCGTTGATCTCTCCAATGCTTAACATTCTGCATAGCCACTTTATTGTGCACTAATTCAGTACATTGCAGAAACAATATTTGTTTTGCAACCCCCTTACTCCACTCACAGCCACGCTTAATATTGCTACATTGCTGTCACATATTAATTTACTACCTAATAAAGAATGCTGTATTGTGTTGTCACTTGTATTAATTATATTGTAATGTTGGTGTGCATAATGTCTAGACCTACTTAGTATTTATAGTCTTGTAATGTCTATTGTTAATGGCCTGTAGACACAGTAAAGTATATCATAACTGTACTTATGACAATGAAACTAGAGTTTATTTTCACTGCTATAATTGTTGCTGCACATCACAACACTGTACATAATTTACGGAGAGAAATAACAACGTAAGATAGGACAAAACAGCTATACCAACATTGAATGTAATCAGGACATGATAGCAAAGCAGTACATTTGTTAAATTTGTGCCAGATTTGGAGTTGTAAAGCACTCTGTATAGTCAGAGACAAACATATTTTAGAAAATTCCTTCTGGACAGGCTGGTTTACAATTCTGACAAAGAACACATATGCATATATGAACTCCTGGCAGTGTAGAAATGGCTTGAAAACATTTTACTTATTTAAAAAAAAGAAAATATAGTAATGTCCTGATATCTTAGAACTGTACAGCATCTAACTTAATATATTTATCTTATTACTTTTCATGGGGTAGATTCATTATGGGCATGTATGAGCATAGCACTTGTCAGTATATTAACATGGTGTACAATATGTGGTCACTGGTTTGTTGCTGTAGTTGCTGTATGTCAGGGTGAATACTCACAGTGCAGCGATGTGTGCTCAGAAGAGCATGGTGTTGGGAAATGGCCTCCACTGCAGACAGTGTGTTCCTGATTAACTCTTCAGATGCTGCTTGCCCTACTCATGAGAAAAGACACATTTTGGGTGGGACAAGTAACTGACAGTACTCTTACAAAGTGTACAAATGATCCACCCACTATACACTCTACTCAGCAATTTGATTCGGCATCATTTTACATACAAATGAATGGTCGAATAACATTCTTACATTTCTGAGGATAAACTTACCTACAGCACTTCCCAAGCTGGTTTCATTGGAGTCGATGGATGTAATGTGATTCTAACCAAAAGCAAAAAAGGGAAATAATGTGTGAATATCAATACACACTCTAACACTGAGCTACACAAGGGTGAGTGCGGACATTTAGGAGATCTAGAAGACGACGGTTCTTTAATGCTTCCATTTCAACAAGATTATTTGAACTGAGGCAATACAGCCACTCACCAGCAGTGCTCCAAATTTAATGAGAAACTCTTCATTCACCACCTGAGGCCTGAAGATCTGCCAAACCAATCGAATGAGATTAGACAGTGTCCCACTTTAAATGACTGCTTATTATTTCCCAGCACTTAGCATGTCCTCACTGTGAGTAAAGGCCTGTGTTCCATAGCATAAGTGTTTCAAGCCACAATTCAACAAGTGATTTTCATTCAGCCACAGCCCACTATACCACAGCAATTTATGCTGTTACATAAAAGACAGTCGAAACAGCATACTTCATTACAAAATAAAATATGTTTCTATTTAAATATAAGCAGGCTTTCAATGATGACAAATCTAGAATGTCCTACATAATTAAATTAATTGTTTGTTTGTACTGTTCTATGACTGAGAACCAAGGCTCAAGCTGTTATAGTAGTTATCTATAAAGCTAGTAAATTTGAGTAGTATGGAACCTACTCAATTCTGTGTGTGGAACACTTGCCCAACAGTCATAAGGAGTCAAGAACATTGTTAATAAAGTCTCATGGTGCTGTCAGGTAACTGTCAGCATGTTTTTTTTTCCAGATGCTGAAGTGCAGCAGAAAACTCTGGCGAGAAATAGAGAACGTCAGAGCTGGAGGCCTGCTGTGAAAGGCAGGGCTTAAGCCGCTCAGACATGTACTTTTAGTAGCATGACCAATATAGGGAACAGTCCAGGCTGCTGAGGGGTGTGAAAGGTCAAGCTCGTCAGTAAGCGACTGAAGTTTTCTGCTGGGCAAGTCACAGCGCAGCTGACCTGTGGTATGACCTGAGTGACTGATGAATGCTCTGAGTGTGTGCTGTCAGCATTGCATCAGGCCAGAGAGATGATGGGAGACAGATGACACTGGACTGGGGACACTTGACATGAATGTATGTATGAAGACACACACAGACACACACACAGACTGAACAAAAATATTAACACAACACTATGGTTTTTGCTCCTATTTTTCATGAGCTGAACATTTTCTACATACACAAAAGACCCATTACTCTCAAATATCATTCACAAATCTGTGTTAGTGAACACTCCTCCTTTGCTGAGATAATCCATCCCACTTCACAGGTGTGATATATGAAGGTGCTGATTAGACAGCATGAATATTGCACAGGTGTGCCTTAGACTGCCCACAATAAAAGGCCACTTTGAAATGTGCAGTTTGATCACACAGCACAATGCCACAGTTGTCGCAACTTTTGAGGGAGCGTGCAATTGGCATGCTGACTGCAGGAATTACTACCAGAGCTGTTGCCTGTGAAATGAATGCTTATTTCTATAAGTCATCTCCAAAGGCATTTCAAAAAATTTGGCTGTACATCCAATGACCTCACAACTGCAGACCACGTGTAACCACACCAGCCCAGGACCTCCCTGTCCAGTGTATGTACCTCCAAGATCGTCTGAGACCAGCCAGGTTTGCATAATCAAAGAATTTCTGCACAAACCATCAGAAACTGTCTCAGGGAAGCTCATCTGCATGCTCGTCGTCCTCACTGGGGTCTGGACCTGACTGAATGCTCACATTTGATGGTGTCTGGCATGTTGAAGAGGCGTTCTGTTCACGGATGTGTCAAGTTTTTACTGTTGGGCAGATGGCCGACAGCATGTGTGGACTTTGCACAGCTATTGTAGAGGAGTGGACTAGCATTACACAGCCCACAATCAACAACCTGATCAACTGTGACAGATATGTGTTGACCTGCATGAAGCAAATGGTGGCCACACCAGATACTGACTGGTTTTCTGCTGTCAGTGTACTGAGTTGGTTCAGTTGGATTGTGATCAGTGATGTCACAATTATCTCTTTGTGCCAGTACGAGTGAGTTAAATTTACAAGAGATCGAATTTGGAAAGAAAAGCAAAAAGAATCACCTGCATGCATTCTTTTTTGAGGAACTAATATAGAATTTGGGGTTTGATGCTAAAATGTCAACAAGGTGTAACTAAAAACTATGCATCAAATAATTACACTAAAAAGGTGATTCCAAATTAAACACACAATCAACTAACAATTATTTAGACTGCTTAACCTGTGTCACAGGCGTGCCACAATAACGTGTTGACTTTTTGCATGCTGCATAGGTTAGTAACTCACTTTAAATTAATATGACAGTTTTAAGATTAGGCTTACAAATTTTGCTGTGGTATTATAAGTGGTACCAATCTCAGGAAAACTCATTTATCATTATTAAAAATATAGAGGATTTTTTATGCATGAAATATTAACACCAAGGCCATGTGCTTACATTGGTAGGTGGCAATGAAAAGGGAACATTTTTCTTAAGTGAAATCACAACAGTAGACATGGGTACACCCTGCTGACTTTTTGATTCACTGAAATAAAATAAAATACAATTTTCTGTTGACCTAGTTGACCGTCATGCTTGATTTTCGATGCCAATTTCCTGCCAAACAATTATCTTTGTTTAATTTACTGCCCCTGCGGCTTCTACAATCACTGTTAAGTGTTTCAAAATGTATCATACACTCCCCAGTTCATTCAGTCAAAAATATGGAATCTAAGCTGCAAAACTTTTGAATTCATAGTTTTATTTTTATTACAAAAATTAAGCTATTTACAACCACCCGTTGAGTACACACACACAACAAAACCATTCTAAATTGTGATTCCAAAGAGTTGTGTGCATTACAGGCTTGGCTTCAATCACATGAGGCCAGCAAAGCCTTTGGCATAATAAGCTGCCTCAACTCCAATGCCATTACCAGCAAAACCCCATCAGCAAATTCCTTAATATCAGTCAATCAACAAATAAACCTATGAACATAAAGTGCACCCTAATGCACAGGCCAATGTAGTTCTACTTTAATGGTTGATGTTGCAATGTTAACCTCCTCAAATGAGCTAATGACACTGGAATCATCACAGTAACAAGCTATTACTACCAAAATGAGACCACTCAATTTGCCACTGCTGATGGAGGTTGAATCTCCATGGCAAATCGTGGCCAAATGGAGAAGGGTATTTAATCAGCAGCTAGGTCTCATCGATTTGGCTTAGTGACAAACATCTCACAGGGTGAGCGAAAGATCCCTTCATATTAATTTCAGCACGACTGAGTGTGTCAGCAGTAAATCCAATTTCGCACCATTGGGTAACTGACAATAATGTGTCCGCGTGTGTGTGGCTGCAGGGATAGAGCAATTTGAGAAAAGATCAACCTTTAATGCATCATTTCACTCTGACATGCTCCCACACATCTCTCCTTGACACCACACTCCATGATTACAGGCAATGAAAAGAAGAAGGATATTAAAGATCTCTCCTTTATTGCCTCTGCAAATGAAGACGTGAAATTAAAGTGTTTTTTTTCTGCTTTCATTCAGGTTTATCAGTCAAGTTATTTTATGTTTTTAATGTGCAATATTCATAATGCGAGAACCCTTTATGGTAAAACCTTTAATTTGGTCACAGACACACACTACTTGTTTAATCAGTAGATGTTCACTTTCATTTAATTATAAAATCCTACTTGTTACTCCACTATTTTCTTAAAGCTACTTTGAAGTAAAACCAAAATGTTCCATAAGAAAGGATGTTGTAATGGTGATATGCAAGCTCCAGCAGCTACCAGCCAAAGGAAAGCACCAACACCCACCTGTGAGGTAAGTAAGTGCAGCACCACAGCTATCATGGGTAGGCTTTGTTTAAGGTGGCGTGTCTGGGCAGTGGATGGATGCTTCCTTCCCACAATGCTTCCTAATGCTTCCAGCATGTCATCTGCAGA
Organism: Clupeocharax schoutedeni; assembly: GCA_037974565.1. Classification (NCBI taxonomy): domain Eukaryota; kingdom Metazoa; phylum Chordata; class Actinopteri; order Characiformes; family Alestidae; genus Clupeocharax; species Clupeocharax schoutedeni. The sequence goes on from JBBPDH010000007.1 coordinate 9,860,618, forward strand.
AAGCCCAGTGAGAGTGGCAGATTATAAGAACATATTTCTGATAGGTAATAGCACACTTAAAAACTAAATAACGTGCACCTTCAGAAGTTCTACAGTTGGCATGAGTTGACATGCAGGACACGTACCAATGCCCACCAAGTCAGGACAAAACTTCTCTGTGGAAGGACATGAACCCGCCTGACCTAGTTCTAGGGATAGCAGTGCTGATCTACAAATGAAACTGCAGGAACAGGTCGATATGTGCTCCCTCCCGTGCCCAAATTCAATCAGAAAGGTAATTAAAAAGAGAACATGATCAAATTAGACACTGAAGACACTGATGCTCATTCTCATCACCCCTGCTCCATCCTTCTTTACTCATTTTCTTCTTTCCTCTTGCTCCCTTCCTGTCCATCAGCTAATTTTCATTCCTTCCCTTGCTTGTTTCTCTCCCCTTCCATACCTCTGTGTTCATCCCCCCCCCATATCCCTACCTTCTTCTCCCCTTTCTCTCTTTCTCCCTCTCTCTCTTTTTGGGTGTAATGTGATTGATTTACCCAGGATGGCTGGCAGCTCTCGAACGGTGTGACGGATGAATAGGGCCAGGCATTTTGACAGGTATTCATTGCCGCTTTGTTGCTCCTTCCCTGGCGTGGCCTTTCGGATGTCTCTCTCAATGTACATCACCAGCCTGCGCGAGAGAGAGGCCAGAAAGACATTATTATTCAGCCTGGAGACACACAGCCCTGGAATGATGCTAGCAAACACAGAGAAGATGCATTTCATCAATTACACTCCACGTCTGGAGAGGTGATGGGATTGAAATGAAATAGAGTTGATCTCACATCCCACAGCAATGTCTAGTAGGAAATATTGTATGTTGTGTTTTAGTACAGTACTACAGTACAGTATATCTCATAACGTTTTGCTTAGCAAGTTTACAATCATTCAATTTTTTATTTCCTAGTTTATTTGTTTTTCAAAAAAATACCAATGTTGATGTTACAGTGGGTATAGAAAAGAATCACACCCTTCAAAATATTCACCTTTTGTTGCTTCGCAGCCTGAAATAAAATGCAAAACAAATTTTCTAGCTGTATTAAATCAATACAACAAACAACACCAAAGATAAGGTAAAATAACAGTAATTCAAAATAAATGTCCTCAATAATGAAACATGGTGGAACCAGTCATAATTTCTGTTGGTATAATGAACACCTGAATGGCAGAATGATTTCCAAACATTTAATGCTTTTTTTTTTTTTTAGCTAAAACATCTTCCCACTGCAACAGTATTAATAATAACACTGAAACTAATGTCTTTGTATCTTTTCAAAAGACTAACTGCATAATCTGACATAATGTGTGCTTTCTTGCTTTCTGGAATGTGTGATATACATTATTAATGCATGAGAAATTGTTTAAGGCTAGGAACACTGGATAATTTCTTAAGGGTCAATGCTTTTTACTCTTCTGTTACCATAAGAGGACTTAAAATGCAAGACACATTTGAAAATTACAAGTATAACTAAAATCATACAAATACAGTTGGATTTCTAACTGAAATTATACTATAACAATTCATCAGTTTATGAATGGTGAATATTCCCTTGGTTGTAGAATTTTAATGCTCATCGTGTGCTCAAAATATTTTTTTCCCAGTTCTTCGTTTTTGCGTTGGGTTCTAGGTAGAAAAAGAAAGTCAAAAGCAATATGCTACTGACTGACTGCTTTGCCTATTTCACTTTTCTGCAGGAAGGTGAGAGTGTCAGAAGGTGAGAGTGTGTGGAGTGAAACTGAGAGAATCACAGCTCCACAGCTGACAGTTTGCCACAGCCTTGGGGCTTGTGCTTATTAAGAGGCACTGTTAATTAGCTTGTTTTCCAACCAGCCCAGCACAATTCAGCGCAATCATTGCCTCAACTTTTCCCTTCCAGACAAGTCTCAGACACACACTTCACATTCTCTATCACTCTCTTTCACACATACACATGTGAATAAACACATACATACACAAACCAAGCGTTCCACTAAGGCACGTCTCTCAAATTAGACACAGATGAAAAAAGCAAACAGGGAGAAAATTGCACAGAGCAACACCAGCGTTGCAGAGCAGTACACCCAGTAATAACATAAGAGCTGAAAGTCAAGCTGTGTTAGAAAAGGAAGACTGGAGGAACTATGCAGAGCAGGTAAGAATAGCTGTGACTGAGGAATGAAACACATAACCAGCCAAAATTAATGCCAGAAGAAATGTTCAAATAACTGGGTTATCGCCACAGTCTCTGAGAAAGGACAGACAAAGCCTTCAAAATACCATGACAATTTTGCTGTGGTATTTCATTGCATCAGTAATCTTTTGTTTGTTTTTGAAGAGAATAATTCCAAATGATTTCTATATTAAGAGGATTTACAAAGTGATTGCTAGGGGGATGTCCAAGTGATTTCAATTTAGAACTGAAAAACATTTCTTCTTAACTAAGAAAGAAATAGATTTGTTAGCGCTGGTTCGATTTTTTCAAAAGCTCAGTACTGTCAAAATCAACAAAATCTATTAAAGTTTACCTGTATATATAAAATAAATAAGATTCTCTATTTGTCACATGCATAGCTGTACAAGCACAACATGCAATGAAATGTACCCTGAACTGCTCCTTTTTATGCTTGTGCAAAAAATTATATTAAAAAAAAATGTAAAAACTGTATCTAAGATAAAAATTGAATCAACTTAAACAGGGAACACAAGTTATAGGTAAAAGGCACTAGCTATAATTTTATTTGTTTTTTTTTTAAAGTTATACGTTAAGAGTGTAGCAGCAGTTCTGGCTGGGCCTATGTTCAAGGTGCAAAGTGGTATGTTTAAAAATAAAAATAAAAAAGTGCAGTCTGTGCTGAGAGGTCAGCAAGACGTCTGGACGTAGCCACGCCATCCTGGATATGTGTAATGTGTCTCAAAATACACCTACAAAATGTTCTATGAAACCGAGCATCTTGTTTAACATGTAAGAGATGCAATGTAAAGCCGAGTAAGCCATTTAGGTAGCTGTAAAATGAAACAGCATACTGTCATTTTTCCATTAAAGGAGGATAGTGGTGAAATCAGAACTGAAAATGTATAAGATGTTACTTTGATCATCCTGGCTGTAATATGGGGAGTCACAGTCTTATAATTTTCATTTTTTCCTCAGCAGAACTGTTCTCCTGGGGTCAGGCAGAGCAGGGCTACTGTCTAATTTAAAAGCTGCTTTAAAGTAATGCTCATCTTTTATAATCTAGGGTGCTATCCAAGGAGAAAGTGTGCTTAGGTGTGTAATTCACCTGATTGAGTCAGGTTCAAAGGAATAATTCTAGCACTTTCTCTGTACTCATGAAATTACGGGAGTGTCAGTTCTATAGACTACATAGAGCAAGTAATACAACGGCAATGTCTAATCTCATTATAACAGATGTCAATCAATGACACTCACTTCACATGTAATAGAGTCAAAATAATTGATGTGGCTCTAAAATGAGAACTAATTAAATGCTGTGAATGCATAAAGGCAAGTCAGGCAACTGGGCATTTATCACAATAGACTCAATATTCTTTAAACCCAAAGACAAGTAAATATGGGGAATTAAGTAAAAAAAAAAAAACTGCTGTCACTTGGTTAGGCTTCAGCAGCACTTACCAAGCTCAATAATATCATTAACTAAATACTGACCTTTGATTTTCTGATATCGCACATATTTGCAATTTATAAATGATTCTTCCAACCAGTCACAATGTTTGCATTGTGTGTTGTGTTGCACAGTCTGTTCCAGATTTGTTCCAGTGTTTCTGCTGGGGTTTTGATGGATTCATGCAATCCAAAAAAGTAAATAACTTTGGTCTAAATAACCAGGGGCAGCTGGTGGCCTAGTGGTTAAGGCATTAGCCCTGTGATCAGGAAGTCGTGGGTTTGATTCCCAAGACCGCTAGGCACCTCTGAGGTGCCCTGAGCAAGGTACCGTCCCCACACACTGCTCCCTGGGCGCTGTGTTTTTAGCTGCACCCTGCTTCACTTGGTGAATGGGTTGAATGCAGAGGAAGAATTTCGTGCTGTTCACACTGTTTGCTGTGGTGTGTTCACGTATGACCAGATTAAAAATCCACATTATTGATTCACAATTATTTATTCAATATACTGTAGTCTGTAAGGGGAAATAAAGTCACATATGTTATCCATAACTGTAGTGGATAAAACCCTACAAGACTGCTCTGATAAAATTGTTTTACCAGACTAGTATTATTGTTTACAATTGCTGTTATGGAAAGCAAAAGGCAGGATCACACCATCAATAGCTCGGCTTTCAGGTTCAGATGAAATATTACTCTAACACTTTAGCAGCATGAAACTCGTACCTTCTATAGTGACCGGGATCGGGCTAACAAGTTATGAGTGAATCACTGACTTAAAGCCATGCCACAATCACAACAAATGAGCTACTGATCAAAATCCTTCCTCCCTAACAGGCATTTATCTCACAGAATGCAAGCAATTGTCCTGCCGTGCCTACAATCATACTGGGACCAAGCGAGAGCATGACAATTTGGGGGTAACTCTAAAATTTTTCTATTTACACATGTCAGGAGCAAGCAAGCTTCAGCTAGAGGTAGCGGCCTCCTGGCTACATCCAGCTAATAAAAGGTTGATTGATAATGACAAACAGATTTTAAAGTAATCTGAGGAAGAATGGAAATGAGTAGAGAGAACAGTGACTTTTGTAATAAATTATTTTCACAGAGTGTCACACCATGGTCCAGGCATCCCTATATGTGAGCAGATGTAATTGGAATCCTAAAACAGACAGAAGACAAGCTTGATATGAAACTCTGATTAATGTTATAACATCTACTGGCCAAACACAACAGTTCTCATTCTACAAACATATGGCTGATTAGGAAGTGTGACCACTTTTCTGTAAGCAAGACAAAATCAGCAATCTGAACTACATAGCGCTATTCTTTGCTTTTTCAAACTGTGAATTTACCCCTAAAGCTATAAGGGCCTTGATGTAGTCAACTCTACAGTCCCACTCTACATAACCTGCATATTAGTTTCAGAGCAGTTAGTTCTCCAAGATCATTAACTAATAAACACATAAAAACCTGTTCTGTTAATAAACATTTCCATAACCTCCCAAGACAAATATACCATCTTTCAGTCTCTTCTAAAAGTCCAGAGACCAGTTTTACAGCACAGACATCGCTACTTCCCAGCACTATTTTCTTGCACAGTGAATAAGTTAAAAGCACCTCATTTGGTTTTAAAGTACACTTCTTGTGTCTGCATGGAACAGCGAGACGCTGGGCACAGTGCGTCCGGATTGACGCGTCTGCAGAAGGGCTGCAGTGCCTGTCAGCAGTAGCTTCACGCGGCCGACACCGCAGAGCTAATTAGGGAAGTGTTTATGAGAGCAGTGAGGAAGCTGCTCTCACTGTGGGAGATAGAGAGTAGGGTCAGCTCTGACACATTGCACCAGGGGAACACTTGTAAGAGTGGGAGAGAGATAGAAGATGAGGGGAGAGAGATAGAAAAACAAAGCAGGGGAGAGTGGGAGAGATGGGGAAGAGGGAAGTGAGGAGAGAAAGAGAGAGACATAGAGAGACAGAGTGAGATGAAGCAAGAGAGGGGAACATCAAGAGAAAAGGCATCCAATAGGGAGATGGAAGTGGATCACAGTGGAATGCACGCCTGTTTGAACATCATGGCTGGCGGTGATGACATATCATATTTATAAGACAGGACTAAGGCCAATTAGGGTCTTCAGCATAAATGAGCTGTCTACAAATTAATTATGCATGGATTACAACGAGAGAATGCTTATAATTTTTTAAATGGTGTAGAAACAATGAGGATTTTTTGAACAAGACAGAAGTTTGCAATTCCAGTTAAACGAGCTTATGGGAATGTAGGTTTATTTCTTATCATGGGGTCTATAGTCTAGACTGGTCAGAAACAATTTACGAAAGCACTCACTATGGAGAAATAATACAACCCAGAAAAAGACAGATTCCAAAAGTATAGTAAAATCACAAGTAAACAAACCACAGCACACAGTGCAAACAATGTGAAATTCTTCATCTGCATTAACTCATTCAGCAAGTGAAGCAGTGGGCTGCAACCAATGAGGGGCACTCAGGCAGCAGTGTGTGGGGACGGTAACTTGCTCAAGGATACCTCAGTGATGACACTAAAACAGCAGATTCTTTAGGTCAACTTTCATCAGAATTTATCTTTCTGAGGTATACACAAAGAATTATTTGATGCCGTGTACCTGTTTCTCTAGCAGCTTGATGATGCTGTGAGAAACCACTGATAAAGTAAGAAATCTCAAACAGGTGAAATGATTATTCTTAAAACTCCCACTAAAGCAGTTCATTCATTATCTATACTCAGTTTCAAATATACAATGATGAGTGTATTTTGGGCCAGCTGTGACTTCATCTGCAGGTTGTAGTACTAAAGTATGAAAACAAAAAGAGTCGTTCTGCAACAAAATTTCAAAAATTAAGTTCCCCTAAATAGCACCACCACACCTATTACTACTATTACTACTACTACTGCCAATTATAATAAAAGATGAAACATGATTTTTCAGACACCAATGCTGAAACCAATAACATAATTTGACTTTTCTTCTTTTAAAAACTAATAAGCTTTAAAGTGAGCAATTCAAGTAAAATCATACTCCACTATATCATAAGAAACGCATAGCTAACAGTTTTTTTGTCATGTCAGATAACAAAATACAGATAAAAATGAAAAAAAAAAATTAAGGATTGACTATATCTATGAGAATGTAATATATATGTAAATGTTAGAAAATAGGTACACTATTAAGAAAATAACATTTTAAAGTGTGTTTAGTACTTACAAGTACAGAAAGGTTTAACATTTACAGTATTAATAGAAAATCGAATCCAGCATTATAGAGTGCTGCTCTAAACAAGTGTTATATATGCATAGTGCTTTTCTAAATGTATCAATCACTTCACACAATAAAAAATACATTGTGAAAGTTTCCAAAGAATAAACACTGTAAAGAGAAAAAAGTGGGATTCTACATGCAAACTCACTTTAGCTATAATAAGTCTGTGGGCTATACAAAACATGTTCATGGAGTTCTTTGCATGAAATCGCTCTCACATAAAGAGATGTCACCAGTTTTATTCTTCACAGATTCAGGCCCTTTCAAAATGAGCCGTTTAGACAGAGGACCCAGTGTGACATCCGACTGGGCCAATTTGCATAGAGACTAGATTAGCTAAAAATCTGCCATTTTGTTTGCTAGTTTTACGAGCACGCTATGGCTACATACGAGGCAAGTTACACATGAAGTGTTGTGTTGTTGGCTGCGAAGAACAAATCCCTACACTTTCTCCCAGCAAAGGACTGCATGGCTCCATTTCATTTTCGATAGCCATGTCCCAGCAATAATTAGAATAAGGAGCTAATTTCAGCATCGTGGAGGAATCTGTACCTACTGTCCATGACAAGTCAGCAGATGAGGGAGATATACATATTTTCAAATAATGACTTTTGTGTTTCTATTGCAGTTAAGTATGAACTAGCTTTGTAAGCATGGGATGGGTAGGGCGTGGCCAGCAACAGCTTATTTGCATGAAAGGGACAGAGCCCTGAAACCGGAGAATGATTTTGTGCAAAGAACTTCATGAACATGTTTTGTATAGTTTTGTACAGACCTTTTTAAAAAAGTGAGTTTTGCATAATATGTCCTCTTTAATGCACATTCTCTTTATGATGTGAAGGACTGAATGGCTGGATTAGTGCCGTTTACCTGGAGTTACAGTAGAGCAGTAGCATCTCCCTGTTATTCATGAGAACTTGCAGCAGCACCAGGAAGGCCTTGGCTCGAATGAATGAGGAAGGACTCTCCAAGGAACGGATTATCTTCACCACAAAGTCCTGCAAAGAAAACCATTCAACTGTTAGCTCAGCTTCATTAGAACACACTGCCATTTGAAAAGGCTGGGAGTCTCTGGACACTTAGGCTAGTGTAAATCTCATATTGTCTGACAGTAATTTGACAGGTGCTATCACTTACACTGTAAGGTGCTGAAGGGGATTGAAAAGTCCCCCAAACTGCACTTGACATAAAACAGAGGTTAATAAGCTAATGAGTTCCACAGCATTTAGTGGGCAGAAAATTAGGAGGAACTGATTAACTTCCTCTATCTGTATAATTGGGGAGAGTGGTCAAAGGGAAAACAATCCGAAACATTGCGATTAAATACGGCATAATAACGGGAGTTAATTAATTTCAAAAGCATCAACTCCCTGCATAAATTGTAGTTACATCAACAGTATTTCCAAGCTACACTCTGAGACTGTTGCACATCCTTACCCAATTAGCCATGTTGCCCAGTGCTTCATTGAAATTTAAATTCCATGCGAGACAATGCATGAATAAACACGTGGTGCTCTGGACTTCTATTTGTCAGGGGGATTAGGGATAGAAATCTATAGCAGTTTATAATTGGTGCAGAGGTAATGCCATAAGTTTCATGAACTCAAAATGTTTTCCTTTTTTTTTTTAATTGGAAATTTACATGCAAATGAATGCAAGTCAAATAAAATTATCATTGGTAATTATGGACAGCCTTGAAGGCAGTAGTAAGTAGCATTGAAATCAATTTCTACAGCCCATTTTTCAATTGATTGCCTCTTAAGATAACAAATGAAACAGAACTGTCAAAAATGTATAATGTTGCATTTGTGACAAACTGTTCTTCAATCTTTAAGCTTCTATTAAATAAAAAGCAGAAACATGTAATGAGTTTAGCAGTGATGACAAATAAAAAATAACTAAATAAAAAAAAAAAACATACAGATGCCCACGCACATATTCATAGACTCAGCTGGAAAATAGAAGAGTTTCTCTAGTACTGTGAGTGGGGAAAGCCAAGCTCAGTTTGAACATGACCATAAAACCCTTTGGACGCTTCATCACAAACAACAAATTGCTAGGAAAAGAAATTGAATCTCATTCCTCTGAATGGCAATGTAAAAAAATAGCCATTTAAAAAATAATACAAATATTTTATAGATGGATATAGATATTTATTTAGAAATAGATATAGAGATATAGAATAAAAACTACCAATGAATAATCAATATGCAGGAGGGAAAGAGAGAGAAAGAAAGAAGACAGATCTTTTAGTTCATTCATATCTGCATCTTGTTGTGGAGCAGCAGTGTTGGCACTAATGGCCAATTAGCCATCAGCAGAGGTGAGGGAGAGGGTGGCTCAAAGCAGTACTAATGGGAGTATGGTGGTGGTGTCTTTTTTTTTTTTTTTTAAATCACTGTGAATTGATAAACCACCACAGGCAAACTCCTCAGTTGAATGGAGGCATCTAGTTATGCTGATAAATAGAGATGTTCCGATACCATTTTTCCCCTCCCGATACCGATTCCAATACTTGGGCTCAGGGTATCGGCCGATACCGAGTACTGATCCGATACCTGGGTGTGTATCTGTATATACAGCTGTAG
>JBBPDH010000007.1:9890887-9901216 GCA_037974565.1 Clupeocharax schoutedeni
GCGGCCTTGGGGATCGAACCCGGACTTTCTGGTCGCAGGGCGGATGCCTTAACCACTAGGCCATCCAACTGCCCCAAAGTACCAAATTATTAAGAAAAATACAATTTCCTAGTTTTGTAAAATAAATTCTAATGTATATTCAGCAAAAATGTTTTGGCACAGTCCAGAAAACACAAAGAAAGCGTGCCTTAGGATGGTGAAAGACAGGAAGTTTGAAACTAGCCAAGCAATCAACCAAAAAAAAAAAAAAATAACAGAACATAACTGGTGACATCTCTTCTTTGTGAGAGTGATTTTGTACAAAGAACTCCATGAACATGTTTTATATAGCCCATAGACCTATTATAACTTGTATAAAAATGTTCAATACTTTTGTCCACACTGCATGCTCTGTGCATTTACAAGCACAAAAAAACATTCAAATAAAAGGATTAAAAAAACCTGCAATAACGATATTAAATTGTCACGATAATAATGTGCCCTTTCATGTGCCCAGTCCTAATATATTATATACACACAGTAATAATTTGTGATTGCATGAACTTCCTGATGCTGATCATCTCACATTTATGAAAGTAAACAAGTGTGTCCCATCTATCAAGACGTATTAGAGAAAAACTGGGATTTAACATATACAGACCCCTGTTTCTGATATTCAAACAGGTCTCCTTAATTTAGCAAAAAGATGAAAAGAACAAAGAAAAAAAATCATTAGCTAAAACCAATCAAGGGCACATGAGAGTCCCCAGGCCTCTGAGCTCCCCAAACCAATAACGTCAATAAGTGCTGTGTGTGCGATGAACTTCCTAAACCTGGCAAACAACAGAGCTTAGAGAGGGATAGAACACAGCCGTAAACAGAGTTTAACCCCACCAGTACATCGGTTTCTCACCTGCATTAACACAGCACTCTCATCTGGTTGGTAAGAGCAACACATTCTGCACTTACTGCTTTTACAACCCTGTAACACTTTAAGGGTTTCAGATTAGCTTTTAATTTCCCAAACTGCAACAAACTGAAGCAAAATAATTGTTACAATAGCACTCTGAAAGACGATGAATTTAATGATGAAATATTCAAAATAAGGAACAAAAACTCACGGGTAAAACACAATGAGGCCTGCACAATGAGCACACTTGTCTGTAAAAGCTAAGTACCTGCAGCACCACTATGGTTTTCATCATTTACTATTAAGTAAATTGCCATTTAAGTGTAGTAACGCAATACCCCCATTGCTAGGTTGGGTTCATTTGAATCTGAAATCTATTTTTAACAGAATAAGATTTTAAAATATTATTGAATAAGAAGCAAGCTATATAGGAGTAAACTAGCAATACATAAAAGCACCAGTCTATACTGTTGTCCACACAAAAAGAGTTTTACCTGGGTAGCAATGAGGTGGAGTAGCTCCCCCAGTGGTGGCAGAAGACATTGTTTCAGCTTACTGTTCCTGAAGTTCTCCCGAATAAGCTCAGTGAACATGGCTACTGCCTGATTAGTAAAAGACAGAGAAATAGCTTGATTGAAATGGAAAGTAAAGCAAAAAATTACATTTCTTAAAATTAAATAATTAATGTCAGAATGAAGTCTGAGGTATGGGAAAAAAATGTACATTAAAATAAATCCTAGTAATAGCAGATGCTTAATACTCCCTCCAGCCCCCCTTGGCATTAGCATTTATTCCTCCCTCTATCAGCCTCAGTAGTCAGATGTGGGCTGCTGGTGGATGTACTCTCTCTCACTGCGGCAGCTCTCACAGCAGGGTGCTATGCAAATAGGGCCTCTGTAGTGTCATGCTGGTAAAGTCCCATAAATGATGACTTTGCAGGGAACAGATGTTGGTGACTGCGTTTGATGCGCCTTGGCAGTGAGAAGCACACGCTGATGATTCCCCGTTACAGAGGGAAAACAAACAAGGCTAAGCTGTCTTATTCTTCTCAGTACCCACACACCTCCCCTTTAACACATTATTATCATCCAAGCGCACACAAACACACACACACACACACACACACACCTTATAGCACTGGTTTAAAGAGCGTAACGGCTGCAGGCTGCAGAACCCAGGCAGCGTTAAGCAGCACTGCAGGGCTCTCTCTGCTCCACAGCTGTGGGTGGAAAACTGGCTCATACGGCTACCCAGGATGAGCTCTGGGCTGCAGCTGATAGTGCTGGAGATCACGGGTGGGAGTAGGGAGGCTGATCCAGGATCAGCTCTAAAATGTTGATTCCTCACACCTGCATGGTGAGGATTTACTCTGACTAATGCTACGAACAGTATCTGGGCACTATTTCTCAGGATTAAATAAATAGATAAACAAACAAACAAAATAAATAAATAATCTATGTTTATTGAAGATCTCCTTTTTGACAATTTGTCCAACTTTGCAGAAAATATTTCAGAAATATATCAAATCAGTCTAATCATGTGGCATCCTCTAAGGATGTTATATTAGCAATAATTAAGGACATATTTGCAGTCTGTTTGTGGTGATCAGAAGGATAGTCAAATATGCGCGTGGAGGCTACTTGATAAGGCCATGCATTTCAATAAATGTATTTCAAGAACTCAAGGTGTGAATGAGCCTGAACATTTTTCACCTACCAGCAAATATTATAACTGAGCATGAACTATAAAGGTATATCCCCTTGTGGTGACCCCTAATCTGGAGCAGCCAAATATAAAAGAAGAAGAAGAAAAAACTATGAAGGAGTAACCAACTGCAAAACATAAGAAAATCTAGTCTGGAACTAAATACATACATAAAACTGTTGATATGTCCCTCATCCTATTCTGAGGGCCCTTCATCTGTGGCATTAATGATCAAAACTTAGAACCCCGAGTGGATCCTATAAAAATAAAGTAGGCAAGGTGAGAGCAGGGCTAATGGAGACACCTCAAGCTGAAATAATAAGCTTTGTCATTTTTAAATTGTATGGAATGCGACTTTCTTTTTACATTTTGTTAGAGGGCTATAGAAAAGGGTTTAGCATATTATTATTCCATGCATATGGGTCTTGCAAGACAATAATATAAATGAATCATGATTTCATACTTTATTTTATATGATTTCCGATCTAAGGCATTGATAGTATACTTTTTACTGCTCTTTTAACCCCACTAAAACGACACTCCCAAGACATAACAATTACCTCTGTTACAATCTACCTGCAACCTCTTATGGTTTATTCTTTTTAAAAAGTATTCTACAAAAATGACTTTTCATTATGTTTGCACTCTTGTTTTGGTACAAACTGGACAGTGCATCATATGTATATAAAAATTACAACACATTATATTGTGAAATCTGGGCATTGTTTACGTCCCAAGAAAACAATCAACTACTTAATGTAATTGTTTAGTATAAAAAAGAAGACTGTTCTACTGAACGCCACAGTTGCAGTGGTACTTTCAGGTAAAGCACAGGATATCAGTGCAGTTCACTGAGCCGGGCAATTTCTTTCAAACTCTCAGCAGAATTGCAGACTGTAGAAGAAACACATCATAACCTTGATACTTTCTGACTGCTCGTCAATAGCACAGAACTGAACAATGAAATATTCACTTCCTTAGGCAGCAAAGACTGCAGAGCCTGCGCACATACTAACAAATTCTAGATTTAGATCAGATCCTGAATGGACACATTTATGGAGAAAAACATTTTGTGAACCGCACTTTAAATAAGTGGAAAGAGAAGCACGCACAACCTCTTTAAAACATCTATATTCTAACTATGACCAAAGCTGAAGGAGACTCGTTGACGGCCGTGATATCAGGTGCCACTGAGAGATGTCAATTTAGGGTAGGGGCACTTAGGATGGCCGTCTGTGCCAGGGACAATGATTAATTTACCAGTTCATTAGGCTAGTGCTCAAGTATTCATGGAGAACACAGCAAAGAAGTCTCAAAGAGAATTATAAACCTATCACAGAGAGAGAGAGAAAGAGAGACAGAGACAGAGAAAGCGACAGAGAGAAAGAGAGCGAGCGAGAGAGAGGAGAAAGACAGATAGACAGATAGAAAAGAATGAAAGGTGAAACTTTGCTCTAGCCCTGATTCTGCAATTTCCGTTGTTCTGAAGTAAAGCCTCTGTTACGAGTCTATTTATAGAGGCTTTTATCGTTGTCATGACAACAAATTAACCCAAAGTTTCCTTCAGCTGTTGCTTTCTGGCCAATGAGTGAAAGTCAGCTGACTAAAACCTTTAATGGCAGAGACTGCACCACACCCCATCACTACACTTCCACACATTTCCTCCCTCAGCCATAACCCCCTAATAAAACTCAAACTTAGTCCCTGCAACTGTCCTCAGAGGAGCTTCTGGCCAATTGCATTGACCTGTAGAGTGAAGAAAAAGCATCTGAAAACCACCGTGCCTTTTTCCCCTGCGAACAAAGAGAAACCCTGAAACAAAAATCGCCATGACAGGAATGGCTGCTCGGACGTAGGATCCCTGTAGAGAGCCATACACAGACTCAAGATCCCTAGCTTTTCTCAGCACCAGCCTGCTGTGCCCAAAATGGCGGGTGGCTGGAGCAGAATTAATTTTGAGAAAGCGTTGGGGAACAGTGAAGGAGAGATAATGTTCATGCATGAGTCTGCTGCTCACTCCCAAATACTAAGCCTTGATAAAACGCAGCTGCTGGCCATTGTGGCATGGCCCGTGTACAGGTTGCGAAGGTGAAGTTTTAATTTTCCAGCAACACAAAGAAAGGCATGTTCGTACACAAACTTGTGGTAAATTAGTGTAAACTCAGAATAGGAGGCATCCATTTTGACATCAAATAGAATTGCATTTTTTAAATCATTACCTACAGCGCCTGTGTGCAGCCTTTGATGATTTTGTTAATGCTTCTGTTAGGCATGTCTGGGCAACATGTGAGCCCTTATTGCACTCTTGGTTACAGAGTGTCCTGGCAAATCAGTTTCTGTCAGCACTGAACATCATGTACTCTGGACTAATAGCTACAAGATATAATTTTGTGTTTTCCATTTTTCTCAAGTACGGTATTGAAGAGAAATATGCTGTACTGATGCTACAGTGACACCTGCTGGTCGTTTCTTTAATTCACTCCTGATTCACCAGAACATACCCGTATCTCTGCATCAGCGCAGACAAAGAACTCACCATGATATTGAACAGTTAAAAATCTCATACTGTTGCTTCAAAGAACAATAAAATATATAAGTGTCAGTGACCCTGTGGAATTATAAAAAACCTCAAAACATATAACTGGCCAAATAGAACCAAGTCCTGCTCAGATATTAAATAATGACATACATGATAGAAATTTGTGTGGTTTGACTCCTCTTATCCTTTCCAAATTAATGTATTGTCCAGCTTTACTCCTCAGATGCACCTGATTGGAGAAGTTGAGGTTGTTTTGGGAGCTGCTGGAGGATACAGTCCAAGAGTAGGGCTAGATACATGATATACATATGAACGAATGTGTGAAAAAATAAACCAGCTTACCCAGCTATATATATATATATATATATATATATACACACACACACACACACACACACACGTACATACACAACCACAAACAAGTGCACTAACCTCTGTGACAGACACATCATCTGTGAGCTCTGTGCAATGAGAGGCCAACAGCCCAATGACTCTCATCACTTTGGTCTTTCTAAAAGATATGCCAATAAAAATCAATATTAACAATGGAAAATGTGATAATAAGAGGCAAAAATAAGCACCACATATATTTGGTTACAATTACTCAATCAAAATTAAAATGCAATCCTGATTTCCATGATGGTACAGCCTATTTTAAATTTTCTTATTAGCCTCTCTACTGAGAAACAGAGCCCCCAACAGTTCCACTTTTGTGACATTTTTTAAAAAAATCATTTTAATATGAAGTAATTTCAAAAGCTTACTTTGAAAGGATTTTCAAAAGGTTCACTTTCAAAGGCTATCTTTTCCAATTAAGAATTTTGGACTATTTGTAAAGCTATGTATGTTTTTTTCAGTGTCTGGACATTTTAAAAGACTCTAGTAACTTAATTTATCATCAAAATAATTGTTAAGATGAATAAATTACTTATATAATTATAGTCATATTTATATGTCTGGTACACAACTTCACTGAACATAATGGCTATCATTCTGATGACCTAATAGAGTGATTATGCACATTAAATATGTTGTTTACCATAAAATCTATTCAAACTGTGTATATACATACATATCGCTCCGGAAAAAAAAAAATCAGGTTCTATCTTTTATAGGTGCAAGTACTAAACTGAACAGCTTTGCCTTAGTTTTTAAGAACCTCGGGTTTATATTTACATTTTCCTTAATTGATCTGGGAGAACATTTGGAGGCAAATTTATGTTTTACACTATAAAAACAGGCATTGGGATCATTTGGGGGGAGGGTGGGGCATTTTAATCTAGACACACACACACACACAGGGTTATGTTGTCACAAAATAAAAAAAAAGCCACAAAATGCCTGATTTTAACCCTAAATATGCACCACATACGTTCCCAAAATGCTTAAATTTCATTTTTAAAAATTTAACCGTAATCTTGATTCGTACTGTACAGTGTACACTGAGCTTCCTGTTGTGCTAGAAATGTATAATACCGTACACTCCTATATATACACACACTACACTGTACTTCATACACACGTGTTTTCCTAAGAAAAATATAGTATACAGTACAGTGCCACAGGGCAGAAGCCAACCAGCAGCAACGAAAACTAAGAAACGGTCTCGGATTGGCTACTTTCAAACCTCCCGTCTCTGAGTACAGGTGACATCCAGGCCTCGTCCGGCACGCCCTCTCATGCTGTACTGTTTATGTTTGGGTGCGGCGCTGAGCAGCGGAGGTTCAGTCCGTTCATGTGTCTGAACAAGGATAAGGGGGCGTGGCGGACGAGGCCTGGACATCATAAAAGCAAAAAAATAAATAAAAATGGAGAGGATATCAGCGATTTCTGTGCATGGGCAGACGGTTCCGCAAACAATTATTTGTTAATTTCTCAGAAAAAAAGATCCACAAGAGACTGCTAATCTGCGATTAAGTGGAGGTTATTGTGTGTATGAGTGAGACAGAGACAGACAGAGACAGACAGACAGACAGACAGACAGATAGATAGATAGATAGACAGACAGAGACAGACAGATAGATAGATAGATAGAGAGAGAAAGAGACAGACAGACAGACAGTCAGACAGACAGACAGACAGACAGATAGATAGATAGATAGATAGAAACTAAATGTAAGGATTTAAAAACAGGTTTTTCCCTGTAAACAGAAACATAGTTGTTCATTTTCAATAACACCCCAATAAAGTACAAAACTTCCTAAATGACATTTGCAGACTAACTTCTTCCAAATATGAAACATTAAAACTTACTAAGTTTAAGGTTATTTTTCATACTACAGTTTGTGCTATGACCTATAAAAATATGCATTTGGAAAAAAAAATATTCAAGCCCAGGTTTTTTTTCTCTGAAACTTTTCAAAGAATAAAAATGAATGGAGCAAGTGAAAAGAACTCAATTAAAATCCTGTTCCCACATGTGGTCCTATATAAGCATTTCCCTTGTGTTATATAATACCCTCAATTCGAGCGTCACCTTTTGAAATAATGTTCCGCTTCACTGTGTTTCTCATCTCTGCGTATCGTTCCCAAAAGCTTTCTCTTCAACAGCTTTCCCTGTTTTCCTCCCCTCACCAGTCAAGTATCATTAACACACATGAACATTTACCTCTGAGCCTCCACTGGAGGCGTTGGGCTTCGGGTTATCTCACGGTGGCACTTGTGACAGTTGTAAAAGCGCCATCCTTGTTGGAGCATATTACATACTGACTTCTCCCCCGCATCAACTTGGAGCCTATAATTAAGACTATTTCAGTGAAGGGGAGATGTTGAAAGATTTTGTAGATTAAAGCCTTTTACAAAAAGGAAATGATAAAACACACCTGAAAGCTGAAAAATTTTTTTTTTAAATGTTTATAATCGATTGACATCCTTTTCCTTGTGGTCACGTGATCAACAATTTAAACTTGCATAATTAAAATTGCTACCCAAGTTCATGTGTCAGATACTAAATGGTGCCTTAAAGAAAACATACATGTAATAATTCCCCCACAATGGGAAATATCAAAGTTCTGGTGAAATAATATGAACCCTTCCCCATATCATGTGACCTATGAGTGGGACAAGGTGGGGAAGGTTCATATTATGGGTTTACTTTTACATTTATGGCATTTACGGTTTACAGTTTGATTATGTTCAATTATGGAGTTAAATGGGAGTTTTTTGAAGATTATAAAATTGCATATTATAGAATATTACCCTTGACATCATTCAAAACAACCAAAACAAATGTGTGTAAAATGTCAATATTTCTTACATGCTTTATGTACGGATAAAACAGCCTGGAGTCAAACTGAGCCCAAACATACAAAATGTTTACGGATGCTGAAAACACATCGTCATGTTCATTTTATATTGACCCTTTTTGTTGACATTACATCCGGAAAAGTCATTTATTATGATGCATACGAGTGGAAATGAATTGTTTATTCGGATACATGAAATGTTGACCCCAAAAACAAAATATATGGGAAAAGATGTAGCCTGAGCTTTGTGAGTAATGATCAAAACAAGGCCCCCACGACCGAGAGCTGCCTTTAAAAATGCAGGAAACGGGTCAGGAAGGCATCCATAACTTCAGGTTCTTTATTTACGGGAAACAGGAACAGAAATAAAGAAACCTGGCATGGGGGCCGTTAACAGAAACAAACAGGGTAACATAAGGCATGTTCAAAGATGGTATAAGGTGTACGATGGACTGATAACCAAGGCAAACACAAACAGGACATAAATAGCAACAGAAATCAGTGTGCAAACACAAACAGGTGGAACACAAGAGCACATGACACAATAAACAAAATGTGAAATCAGAATAAAAGCCCCCAAAACACAGAACTGAAACATGACCAAAAATCTCTACACTAACAGTATGTTCAAAATCACTCCATAATGTTTAAAATGCTTATGAGCTGGACTCTTGGAAATGAACAGAAATCAGCATCATTAACGAGGATTAGATCAGATATTATTTTGAGTAGTGTTCCCTCATTAGGCTGAACAGAATTTTTGCGAATGTTTTATAAAGGTAAAACTGGCTACAAAAGAACATGTTCCCTCGAGTGGTGCAAGGATTATGAATCATGTTGACCTATCCTCATATCCTCACTGTTAAAAGTATAAAGACTCCTTTTTCTTGATAAAATCTATATTGTAAGTAGTGACAAATGGTTCCTCATTATGTTTTCTTGTTGAAAAGAACACTTTATGGGCTCTTGAGTAGTGCAAGTGTGTAAGCCCTGGCTCAGTCTTCAAGAGATTACCTTAATCATCCAAAGAGTCCTACAGAGCATGCTTCCCTTGCTTTCTGTCGGTTGGTAGAAACTCGCCCAACTCCCTCATCACAAAGTGAGATCTAGCCAACCAAGGCATCTGTTAACAATACTAGACTGCTAGTGTTCTCCTTAAAGCGTGTTGAGCCCTAATCATATTCAGATTATGACTTCATGTGAAACAACTGTGTCTAGATAAGGTGAGGGGAGTTTCAGTGCATTGACTTATGGTGATATTGCATCATCACATGTCAAGAAGGTACATTGTCACATATGCTTTTAAGACATGTGACAATGTATTGTGGAGAACAGGCCTCCTATTGTTTATGATATTTGACATAATGGCACAGCTCATAGTAATAAACAAATTCTAAACAACAGCCCAGTCCAGAACATTTATCTCATCCATCACCCCCACCTTCCAGCTCTAGTTTTAGTATATTGGTCATAACTGTATACCTCAATCAAATATTATTATAAATGTTTTGAGAACATTGTAATGTTTTCAGACTTTCATTGACGCTACTGTGAATGCATTGAACCAAGAATTGTCTATTGAACTGAAAACTGAATGCATTGTTACACCCAAGGCCATACTTATAATATAGATTGGGGTCTTCCCAATTTCAGATAAGCTCACAATGTACAATGTATCTATTGTAATATATATATAACATATTGTCATGGTTGATGGCCGCTAGAGGCCACTTTTCTGTTTTTTCCATGTTCTGTTCAGACTTTTATTTTGACACTAGATTTCTGTAGTCCTTTGTACAACGCCAGCCCGGAGACCCTCCCCCTGTCCAGCACGAAGAAGAAACGGAGGAGAAGAGGGCGCGAGTGTTTGTCTGAGCGCGAGTGTTTGTCTGAGCGCGAGTGTTTGTCTGAGCGCGAGTGTTTGTCTGTCCCCGAGTGCGTGACTGCCGTCC